>JANHGO010005456.1:0-69917 GCA_024606505.1 Aquila spilogaster
AGGAAAAAGGAAAAAGGAAAAAGGAAAAAGGAAAAAGGAAAAAGGAAAAAGGAAAAAGGAAAAAGGAAAAAGGAAAAGGAAAAGGAAAAGGAAAAGGAAAGAAAATCCCATCCTTTTCACTGTTATAACTGTTTCTGAAAAGCAAAATTAGACGATTGTAAAGCACAGCACAGGTAGGAAAAGGCAGATCAAAACATCTGAGGAATGAGCAGGACCAAAAGGCTGAGAGCCTGAGTCATTTTTTAAAGTGAGCCAAGGAGGTAGATTGCCTTCTGGGAAGGATACTTGGGACTTTAGCCATTGTTTTGGTTCCTGATCACTGAACCTCACTGACGCACAGCTTAGTTAGAAAGGTGGAGTTACACAGCTCTGCCCATCTACCACATAGTGAATTGTTCCGAGATACAGAAATTCTGAACTTCTGGAACAATCCTTGAGGCCTGAGAGAATCACTGCATCAAATTTTGTCTCATAAGGCTCAAAGGTTCATCTTTTTGTCACCAAAGGGTAAGTGATACGATTAAAAACTAAAAACAGTGAGTTAAAATATACAAGCCATTACTCACTGAGAACATCCCGCTGCCTGGCCAACACAGTGCACTGTAACACATCTGTTGGAAGCGGCAGCTTGAAATAAAGTCAGATTGTGCTTTTTTCTACTTATTCCTCCAAATACTGCAAATTAGAAACTATTGGTAGGTAGTTTCTACTGCAATAGCACCAAGAGGTACAAATGAAGCTAGCACTCCATCATTGCACAAGCTGAGATCTACAGAGCTTTTGGGATCCAGAATACTAAATGCACTCAATAATCCTGAATTATCATTTGGGATTCAATGTTATTACACCTGCCCTTGCATCTAAACAGGGCCTGCTCAACCAGCACCCCTTGTACATCCAGCTGTGGTATTCATTAAGAGTTTTTCAAGTTTCTACTCCTGTCACTACAAGAACAAAGCCCCACTGAGCTAGGGTGAAATAGCAAGTCACAGCTGAAGAACAGCACAGCCTCTGGAACAAATAATAAATTAACTGCATCACTAGTAATGTATCCAGAATACCTATACTCTATAGCAAATTTCCTTTAACTCATAAAAAGTAGTATTGAGCAACTGTAAAATTAAGATTATTGGATAACAAAAAGTATTAGAAATAACAAATGCTCATTTTATAAGGCATAAATGAGCCACTAATTGACAAGAGCTGAAAAAAGCTTCCCTTGCTGGCTGGTTATTCGACTGTGGATTCTGCTGCTCTGCCCTCTGAAGCATCTGGTACTGGCCATTACCAGAGATCAAATACAGGACCAGATGGTCCTTGGTTGACTCATTATAATGGTATGACTGCTGAAATGTAAAAGCTCTTCACAGAACCAGAAGGAGAGCATTTACCTCTGAATGCCTCTTAAAAAAAAAGAAAAAAAAGGAAAAAAAATGAGGTTTTTCCATACCTCTGTGAATCCAAGGGAATAGCAATCCAACTTACCCCAGTGACACTTGCATAAGAAGTCAAATTACTTGAGAACTTTTCTCACCGTGGAAGATCTGGCCTCAGCAAGCCTTTCAACTTCAGGGCTTATATTATCACTAAATCAGGGGTTCAAGGTGATTTGGGAAGCTAAAGCAGCAACTCGGTGATGTAACCTGGCAGGACGTTATCATATCATCTTGTTAGGATTATGCTGGATTCCTGCATGCTAATTAGAATGTCTGTGATTTAAAAGAGAGAAAAAAAATGCATCCTATGGGATTCCTTTGCACCAGAGAGCTAAAGGACTAGCAGAGGTTAGAGAACTGAAGGAGTCATATGCAAGATGGAAAAAAAATATATAAATAACACCATTTTAGAAAAGGGACGTAGGGGAGACTCAAAAAGTGCCAAATATTCTATTCTGTTTTCTCTTTGTCAGTTTTCAGGGTCTTTCTGACATTCTAGGCATGAACACATGTTCCTAATTTTAATCTTCCTCAAAATTATTGTGACAATGAAAGTTAGGGTTTTGATAGAAGCACTATAGTTGACGCGAAGTAAGTAAAGTAGCCCCATATTTGTCCTATTTTGTCATATTCAGCCTGTGGAACAGCATCTCTTCCTCTATTTTAATCTCTGTAAATGTAGATCTTAAAGAGCCTGGTACTGAACATGCCATCCGCATTAGCAGCAGTGAAGTACAACCACACATACAACTGTGCTTCTACATACAGGATTTCCAATATATTTCTTTTTTGCATTCTCCACTTTTTATCCCTTTTAAGCTTCTATCAAAAATTATTTGCACTTTGGTTACTGTTTTCTAAATTAAAATACCAAGAGTTTTAAAATAGAGCTTAGCTGAGTTAGTTATTATGTAGCCAGAGAAAGTATCTGGAAAGATGATTAGAGAAGAAAAACAAATGCAGACTTTTCTTCCTTGGATTCAGGAACAGGATATATGGTTCTTTGGTTATCACAGTGATTTATAAAGGAGAGCTGCTGTTTAACAACATAAACCTTCAATGCACCAAACCTACATAACTACTGGTTTGCATCTTAAGATATCTTCCAGCAAGAGCCAAGAACTTACCACCATTTCTTCCCTGATTTCCTCCTACTACCCTTACAAGTCCTGAACGCTCTGAGACCATTTTGTGTGCAAAAGGAGCCTCAAGCTAAGCTGAAAAACTGATTCTCCATAAAAGAAAAATGAACTACAAAATCACACCCCAGCAACACGTAAGAAAGTGGAAACATGCTATTACATTAGACGTTAACAACAATAAACACCTAAACTAAAAGATATCAACTTTATGTAGAAAATGCAAAGTCTTCAGCAGTTGTTTTATTTTCTTCTTTGTGAAAAGAGAAGCTTTTCTGAGTAGCAGTGGCATTATTTAAAAAAAGAGGAAATGAGATGGGAGCCGTGAGGCGTGCCAGCCTTCTTGGAAAGCTGCAGTGATCACATGGCAGGGCTGGGGCTGGGCCAGCCATACCGTGATGCATCCTATTTTCTTTCAGCAACAGAGGGGAAACGTACAAATGAGGATACTGTAGATTCACACTCAAACCCAATCACTCCTCAGTACAAATTCAGATGTCTAGTTTTCCATGAGAGCCAAGAAAAGACTTAATAGAAAACACAGAAAAGTGCATTTGTTCTGAGATTTTTCCTACGGGTTCCCTGTCCCTTGTTTGTTCACTTGCTGGATGGATTACATATCCAATTTGCGAGCATAACCAGGACCAACTTGCAGAGCTTAGGGCAGACAAAAGTGATTGATGCAGTGAAATATGAAATAATAGGTCTTAAAAACAGCTAGTACCCTAGATGGAAATGTTATCAAACTGCTTCATGCTGGATTCTGTCTCACAGTATCATATTTCATTTTCAGAAGGCATGAAAAGAAGAGGGATTGAGTATTAAAAAAAAAGGAAAACTCTTTAGAAAAATCTTTACTATATTCATTAATGACCATGGCTTCTCCAATAGACCGGAGGAGCATAACAATTTAAATTTTCTGTGGGATGGCAGGAGGCTGTTCGGAAATCTATGGCCCAACATGGTTTTCCCAATGCATGAAAAATCCCAAGAGCTGCAGTCAAAACAACAAAGAATTCAGGTGTACTGTCCTATTCCTTAGATGGAAAACTGAAGCAGTACAAAGAAACAAAGTGAAAAATGGATAACATCTGCTTTTTTTTCTGGGCAGCCTCTTAAAAGGGGACATGATTCTGCTTTTCTTCATCATAACCTGCTTGCCATTTGGGACTCAGTGCCAGTCAAGTGGCCAGTGGTCTGAGTGGCAATCTTTCAATCAGTGATCCTGGCTTTTGCGTTGTCTAAATAGAGGGGAAGCTGCATGATTTTCTGCACTTCACCTTCCGTATCAGCTCCCAAGGCTCCTTCTTCGGTTGCTTAGAAAGCCTAACAGAAAACATATGAAGATTCTTGGTACATTTCCAGTTTCTCAGAGACAATGTCTTGAAAGTAAATGAGCTGAGGAGGTGATTCCTTCACCTCCTCAAATTAAGGAAGTTTTCTTTCCCACCCACATCATAACAAAAGTGAGTGTTTTTCCCAAAGTTTCTGTTTTGCTCTGCAGCAAATCCATAGAGTTAAAATATCATTTGAAAAATAACATTCCTGGTGTGGCAGTTAAAAGACCAAAAGGTGTTTATATTCTTAAGAAGATGTGTTTATTTTCACCGAGAAAATTAGTTCCTTTGTGTGTATTATAACATTTGCCGCATTCTTGTAAGTATTGTTTTCTGGTGAAGTCATGATTAGTTAATTAGAGATGGTCATAAAACACTGACTATTCACTCATACTCTCTGTGTTTTCCTACCCAGCTGTGCTTTATGAAGCTTTAACTGGATATGGCTCTTCTGTTTGAGTCACTAGCAAACAAACAGTTGCCCAAGAAGGCTTACAAGCAACCTCAGACAATATTTTCACTGCAGTGTTTGTCAATGGATGCTCACTTGATTAAAAACTAAAAAATTCTCCACCCTTAACCAGTCCCTGTTTGACCCTTAGAACTACAGATTTTCCTACAGGCTTTCAGAGAAAGTAGGCTTCGGTTTTACCAGAGGCCCCAAACTGTAACCCCAAATGGCCTTCTGCTTTCAGTGCGGCTGTTCTGGTACGTTTCCCCCCCTTTCTTACACCTAAGAAACTGCACTTAGCAGTATGGGCCTCTGTCAGGAAGCTGAAGTGAGAGCTCTTCACAAGGAGGGCTTGGGGCATTTTTGCACCTGGAGGGGCCCTTTGTTATTTCACATGAATGAAGTCACAGGTGCTGGCAAGAGCTTTGACCACATTGGTTCATGAGCCCTCTGCAGCCAGCCCCGTGCACCCTTGGCATCAGTTCCCACATCCAGGCATGCAAGAGCACAGAACAGGCAGCTTTCAAGTCAATGTAGAAAAAGCTTCATAGACAACCAACATGACAACAGGCATTTCCAAAAGTCCAGATAGTGCCAGACCAGCAGGTCCATTTGTAGCAGAGAAACTTGCATGCCGGCCTTTCAACTGCAGTTCATACACGCATTTTAAAAGCGGGATAGCAGAGATACATCTGCTGTTCCTATCCCTTGGAATGGGATCTGAGTGCACAAAGTCTCATGCGCAGAAAACGTACATGTAAGGTGTCTGCTTTTCCATGTGATCTAGATATAAAAAGAGCAGTCATGTAAGGAAATCCTGGGAACTTTCACTTGGCTCCCTCTCACTTGGCCACGCACCTCTGGAAAATGCGATGCGATTTGGACTGTGACCGTCAGAGGCGGTCAGTCAGATCATCTCGTGAAATGGAGGGTGATAAGACAAAGAGGAAGAGAGGCAAAGTGAAGTTTTAAAGAAGTAAAAATACAGTTGCTGCTATACTGTGGAATTGCTTTATATGAAGCTCAGCCAGTCAGTTAGAGCAATGCATTTGGAAGGAAGGAGGGAGCTGCACATCAAGTTCTTTCACCAAAAAAAGACTGATGTTTTAATTATTAAAGCAGTGCTATGATACAGAATGCTTATAGGGAATTGCTTGATTTTATGCTTTTTCTTTGGTGATTGGGGACCGCGTTATAAAATATAAATGTGTTATTTTATTTCTTGAACGCGCCTTGTGAAGGACCCTCATGTTCCGCATCTTTTCCATTCTGCCCTCTTTTCTCTGTGTTTTTGTTCATGGTGGTAGGGCTGTGGGGGAGAGGAAGTATTATTTAATTTTTTTAGTGAGGCTTTTCTCAGAACTGTGCCAAACACATTATTAAAAGGGATCTCTCCTATTTGAGTTCTCACAGGAGGACTCATAAATAAGAAGCAAAGATTCTATTACCTGTCCTCATTCTGGGGGATGCAACAGCCAAAAATGTATAAAACTGTATGTAATTTTCAGCTAAACTTCCTAATGGGATACGTCTGCAAGCGGCTGTAATTTCCTTGCAGCCTTTCAGAACCAGGAAATCTATAAGGTATTACATAAGAAATCAGTGTTCTCGGCTTCCCTGATTTATAATAATTTTAAAATAGAGCTTATGGAGCAGAAGTGAGACAGCCATCGTGGAGCTTTCTCTGCAAAAAAAAAAACTAGTGTTTCATCAGTCACCCATCTGGAGTGATTCTTCCAGATTTGGGCAAAAGCAAGTCGGCTGAGATCATAAAGTTACTAAAACTCTGACATTACTTAGGAACTGACGAACCACTTTCAAAAGGCATCTGTGACATGCCTGGGCTATAGCATAAACTCGGATAATTGACACTGGGGCCCAGGCATCTGGGCTAGCTTAGCAGCAGATGTTCACAGTCACTTTCTAAAGCCATCCTCGTGCTTCTGTGTTCTGGTGTTGCAGTTCTGAGGGGATGTTGCTAAATTTCTGAAGACGTCTCCTGCGTGTTGTATAGTTCAGCTGCTCCCTGCTTAGCCCCCAAGCTGTCCTTGTGGGGACATGGCAGGGAAGGGAAGATTTGGAGGAGGTGACCAGAGGAGCATTAGCTCTTGTTGGTTTAATATGCCTCAGTACTACACAGCAAGAACTCACAAAAAGGAGCAGAACCAAGGTAAGCCAGTGAGACAATATTACTACCTGTTGCTGACATATACCTCAAGATATGAGTGGGAATGGGGGAAGCAAGACTAAAAAGAGGGTTCTGCTAGTCCTGTGGTGACCATTTATCCTTAAGGATTTCTATCTGATTGGAAATCAAAACAGTTTGGCTGCCTAATCCCCTGAAACAATGTCTCCAATTACTCTAAATTCCTCTGAAATTTAGGAGGGCTGGAAACGCTATTCATTTGTTTGAGAAAATACAGCTGTTAGGGTATCAGAAGGGTAAAAATGAGGAGCTAGAGCTAACTGCCTCTAGGATTTTTGCTTCAAATCAGAAACAGGGAGAGATGCATATTTCCTTCTTACCTATCTTTTTTTTATGTATATTTCATTGTAGTAATTGCATAATATCTCACTCCTGGCTATTTCAGAGAGAGAGCAAGGGAACTGAATCTGCTCAGATGGCAAAGATTTCAGACCTGTTGACAGCTTGTTTCCTTCTCCGTCTCTGTTATCACCATTAGGGGGATCATCAAGACAAAGATGCTCAGACTTTAAAAAAATGCCACTTCTGTAACGCATCAGTCATGAAACTATTTCAAAGGAAAACCACAATTAAGAAACTAAAAATGTCTTAAAGAAAATGACAGTAAATGGGGAAGACAGGCAAAAAAATAAGGTACAGATCCATTGCGATTATGGACAAGGAAAAATATGCCACTGCTTATGGACAAAACTGCAGAAACCTGCAGTTTATAAAAACAACTGGATTTCTATTGGAAGTCATCAACAATCAGGCCCAGCCATGCAGGCATGTCAGTTTACAAATGAACACAGCTGCTGCTGATTAGAAAAGCATCCAGCGTGCCATGTGCATGTCTGTGCTTAAAGTGGGGGGCAGAGCCCTCAAGACATCACATGCTAGCAAAAGCAATGAGTATATAAAAAAAAAAAGAATGAAAACTCAAAATAATAATAAAAAAGATGCATTTAAGACAGCATATCCCTATTAAAAGGTATTTAGTTATAACTTGATGCACAGTTCCTCCATGTGACAGGACAGATATGATTTGACAGTGCAGTGTTTAGAGGAAAAATAAAATATGCAGCCACATACAAGTTACTTGCTAGACTGCACATTTCTGTACGCACTACAAGGACAAGGAGAACCCCCTTGGGTGACTGTATAATGTAACTTTGCCACTCCATAGCTGGATTCATTACTTTGCACAGTATTCAGCAAAAATGAAATAGCCTCTGTCAGCACTGGAGACAGCGTGATTTCATAACTAACTTTGGAACAATGCGCTTGTTGTGAAACTTTTGAGCCTACTAACTCTTCTGTGCCTGAAATAATGTCTCTGTACCTGAGCACGTCAGCATGGCGTAAGGTGGCAAAAAGCTGAACTTAAATATTTGGAGTATTTTGGACATGCTCATAGGAAAAATTTGGATAAAGGATATTTGTGACACTTCTAATCACAGAAGAAAACTATTATCTCTCAGGACACATCAGATTATATACAAGAGCCTAAACAGATTCTTTACAGTCAAAGACCTGAGGAGCATTTCCACCTGTCAAGAAGCAGAGGGATAAAACAAAATGGCCAGGCTGTATGTCTCAAAAAGAAAATGGTACTTACGCATTGGCAGTTCAAGTATAAAAGTCACTACCATGAGAGGCTGTGGATGCCAAACTAAAATGAGGTGCATAAAGAAACTAGACAAATTCATGGGGCAAAAAGTGAATTAATAACTATTAAACAGAAGCTTTTGATGAGTTGCATCTGTAGGGAGAGGATCTCCTTACTTCTCTTGACATTTCCTCAGTTTCCCCGCTCTTATCTGCCTTGTCATCCTACCTCTCGAATCCTTCCAGCAGCCGCCTGCAGCAAAGCAATTTCCCTCCGCTCCTGCCCTGAACTCCTACCTGATCCACTTTTCAATTAAAAAAATCGCAACAACTACAAACAGAACAGAAAAGCTCGAAATAAATGTCTCAAGCATGAAGTCTGCATGGTAAGTTGGCTTTTTACAGGTGTGCTAGGGAAGGGAGCACCATGTCCCTTCTCCCTCCTTATACCTTCTAAAAGCATCCAATATCAAACGGTTTTCAGTGGCAGACAATTGCTGCAGGGTGGATCAAGAAAAGAAAATACAAGAAGTGTCATCACTTCCTCTAAAGCACCCACTGTATCAGTTTCCTCATAAGTTTATTTGTTGCTTTTTTTTCCATCCACCTACAACGTGCCGTTTACAGTGATGCCTGACTGCAAGAGGCTGTCAAAATCCCAGTCCTTATCTCTTCTAAATGGACACAGCATCACACGGCGGTCGTCTTTCTGTCATACTCGGTCCTTCACTGAGGCTTCAATCATCTTGTGTTGCGGCACTCAGCTGTCATCACTCCGTTTCAATGTGTCTGCCTCTGAGTGCTGCTGTAGCAGACAGTGCATTACTCTGGCGCAGCGCTTTGAGGGGCTGTGGAATAGCCAGTGTGACATAAGAGCACATTTAATAAATGCGTTTGAATTTAACTTAGCTATGCTGAGGATGATTTCAGATTCCACTCCTCGGCCCACTCCATTCAGCTGTGTAGGAAGTATTAGCTGTTTAAAATTGTTCAGCATTGCTATGGCAACCCTCACTCTCCAGCAGCCTCTTACCAGACTACACAGAAATGCATTCACTTTTCAGGCAAGCTGTGCTCCATTCTCCAGATCTGGGGCTTTCTCCCTAATGAAACACACATCTAATCTCAATTACTTTTAATTTGCCTCACGAGCACATACCAGTTTACTCTGTAAAATTTGGTTCATTACCTGGCCTACTGTACAAGTCCAGATCTCAGAGACGTACAAACAAATCAGCTGGTTTAAGTGCAGTTACGGACTGAAGGCAGCACTGCGTGGCTTCACATATGTGATTCAGTGGTTCCTGCATCAGATCTCACTGTCGCTGAAAGTAATTTCCTCCTTCTTCACAAACCTGGGGTGAGGGGCAGGGAGATTAAAGGAGAGAAGGAATATCACACACTTGCTGTGTTCATCAGTCACACAAAGAGCACTGGAAGAGAGAGCTGGAGAGGATGTATCACCATGATTCTGTCTTGCAACGTTCACAAACAGCAGAACAATATGTGCCCTTCACATATTTGGATATATGCTATACGTGAATCTCTGCACCGAAGTAAGGTGTCCCCAGAATTGCCCAATGGCTAAATATAACAAACCATGCAGTAGCTCTTCAAAAGTTAGCAGATGGTTTCCTGAGCTGGCAGGTCCGAACCTTAGCTGGGATCTGCAGCAACCCAAGTTCTTGGTGGCTTATGGTAATGCATAAGCCTGAATGTTTCTGTGAGCCAAAATTCACCTCTGTTACATCTGTGCCACTGCATCCAGTGCTGTCATAAATCAACAAAGATAAAACTCCTGCCTGCAACTCATAGATTTATTTTCCATAAAGAGCATCCAAACACATAGAAAAGAACTTGTGAAGACTCTTCTCCTAAGCAACTGCTATGTTAATGAGAAAAAAAAACAAAACAAAAAACAAAAGAAAGAATGTCATCTTTCTTACAAAGGAGGAACAAGAAAGGTTATTTGTCAGTCACAGGAAGATGAGTCTGTTTCCCTACCAGCACTATAATCATCTCTCCGAGGTGCAGACGCAAGGGTTGTTACTACTCTGAGGAGGAAAGGAGTATCCAGTTGTCCACTGACTGCAACCCCATTGTTTGGGACTTCTTATACGCAGTGATTACAAGCTCTTATTCTCAGTGCACTGTTTGAGTTCTCTTCCCCACCACTGACGATTTCCCTGAGTTTTCTTTCAATAACCATAACCCAACACAAACATTATTGTAGGTTCTCCTCCTGCAACTCAAAGGGTAATGGCATACTCGGCCCATCATAGGGTTAGCAATTACAGCTTCCTCCCTCGCAGCTGGAAATGTTTCTGCAGCTGTCTGAACTCAGAGCAAGCTCAGACCAAGAAAGTAGAAGCTAAAAAGCACTACAAAAAAAATGTTGTTTGCCTATGCTACGGGGAAACAGTCATCAATGAGCGTAGGCAGATGTGAGAATGTATTGATTAGCTCATCCACTCCTAGAGATTTCTGCATCAGTAAAAAACCTCAACTTATATTGTAAGTGATGGAACAAGCTGTTTAAAAAGACATCAACAAAATAGTTCTCAGAGTTGGGGATAAAGTTTAACGTTTTTTTCCAGATCAGGTTTTCATGCATGTGAAAAACTATTGTATCCAGGGGTCTTACTTGCCCTGGTGAGTAGATGATTCACTTCCCAAGCAGAGCTGGCTGTACAATTTATTTCAATTTTCTGCTTGTTGTTTTGTTCATAGTCAGTTGAGAGTGATCTAGCTTCAGTAATGGGAAAACACTGCAAGTAAAGTGTTTTCTCTTTCAGATGTTTTCATTATTGGCTTTTTTTGTGATCTAAAAAATGTTCACAAACATGCTTGTGAGAGGATTAGCTATTGCAATAGCCACTGCCATAACAATTTGCTTTGAAAAAAAAGTGCCCCAGGACTAACATTTCAATAAATGACGAATGTGTCCCTCCTAAATACAAGCACATTTGAAAATCTAACTTATAATATTTTAACATTTTGGTGGCTGCAGTTCAGCACCCCAGGATATCGCTGCTGGCTATATTCCCTGAACCGTGCTGCCTTCGTTTCCACTCTCCTAGGTGGAGACGCAAAGAATACCTGTTATCTCAGCCGATACACATGCCTTTGGCAAGCCTATCACACACAGCCACAGCGTGACCAAGTGAGAACTCAGCTGCGCTGCAGAGGGAAGGTTTGTGCCTTCTTGTCCCACAAGCCTGAGGCAGCTCTGGTAAGCAGCCCACAAGGAGCCCGGCTCCTGCACTCCTGGGAGGATCACGCTAGAAAATATCGATTGGCAGCAACAGTCAGGAGTATGATAAGGATGCAGCAGTACCCTTATTCATTGCCAATCTCCCCTTCCACACACTGATAACGTAACTAACCCCTTTTCAACATATGGTTGTAAATACCCAGCACATTCTCAACTGCATCTCATCGTCTGTAGTCACATCTTCCAGTGCCTTTCCCACAGGCTGATGGGGTCGATCAAAGGCAACTATTAGAAATTATTATGTGAATCCACTCACCAGTGAGTGTTGAACAACACTGAAGGTTACACCACCAAGGCAGCCAAGACACCTTGAACCCTGGCTAATAACATGCAGCCCTGTTCACATTTCTCAAGTGAATGCATCCATTTTGAGTTTGACAAAATAAAATGGGACAATAATTTGGCACTGGGCTAACAGGAGGAGGATAGAAATTGCATCAGTCACAGGAAGTACTGAAAGAGAGACTGCCTCCCACTCAGAGCAAGCGATCTGATTCCCATTATCAAGAAGGATGCATTTACTTCTTTTTGAACTGCAAAGATGCAGACCATGTTATCCCATCCCCCTATCAGAGTGATGTAAGGAGTTTATTACAGCACAATGAGTTTTGCTGCTCTGATTTATTGGAGATGCAAGAACAGACAGGCAGACTCAAGATAGGAAATAGCACGTATCACCCACTCTTGAGTTTCCTCTCTGCAGCTCCACTAAGTGTTTTTTGGCATGCACACTGGAAAAAAATATTTTCCATTAATAATCTGGACTAATGCGTTAGCCCAGTGCACTGCCTTCCAAGAACTGTGAGATCCAAAACATGTTTTATTTAGTCTAAATAGGGCTCCTATGATCTGCAGTACTTCCTGGATATTTGTATATGCGTGTCATTCTATAGAAACAGGTACAGACATGTGGTTTGCATTTTCCTTTAGCTAATTATTTTTTCAGAGGTTCAGCACTAGAATTGAGCAGAAAAGCACTGACAGAACTGCGTTCTGTTGGGAAATGCAAGTATCTTCAAATGGGGGAAAAAGTATTAAATTCATCACAAAAATTTGCATCAAAACCTTCATTCTAATCCAGCAAGGGATCAGACACATTCTCTGACCTGCGTTTCCAAAGGAAACAATTTGCATATCAAATACTTGCAACTGCTAAAATGCTTGTGAACAAGAAGCTGCAAATTATTCACAGAAGTTATTCAGCAAGCAAGTGTGAATGAAGACATTGCACAGTCCTGTGATGTGGATGGCAAGCCACTTGAGAGCCAAAAGAGCAGTGAAAATCTTTGCTAATTATTATCCCTGCCTACAAACTCGGACTAAAGGAATGCACTGAGATTTGTAAGCATCTCTCTCTCTTTTTGTTAGCTGAATACTGCCATAAGATGTATTTTCCTCCGTAGAGTTTTAGCCGGGTCCCATAGCATGTGTTTAGACTGCACATGAAACACAGCATGAAATAATCTGTCACCTTTCTTTAACAGGCCGTTATTTACAGTCTTTCTGGGCAGCTTTGAATCAGATCTGCCACTCTTGGCAAACCGAAATGTTAATATCCCTTTGATATTCAACTGCATTTTTGCCAAGCTGGATGAAATAACTTCTATTGGATGCCCTGATAACTACTGTCTGCTGGGTATTAGGGTGTCCACATAAAACAGGAAAAAAGCCGTAGCTGAAGAAATTCCAGGCAATCACTATTTCTAAATGAAAAAAATACAAGATTAAATACTGCGCAGCATTTTAATTTATCTGACTAAAAAAAAAGAAAGTCCAGCAACTCTCCAAACACATGGGAAAAAAGGTCTTCAGATGCAACCACTAAAATATAGCAGAAAACTGAGCAGAAAAAAAAAATGACGCTGCATTTTAAAAACAATAAGTAAAGCAGGAATGGTAAATCCAGTCACCTCCACACAAAAATATGGATACTCTCCTTAGCCAGATTGAGTTTACATGAAAGAGAAAGAGCCGTTCCCTGGGAAGACACATAGACACACAAAAAAATCTTTTAGGAAAGAAACACAAATGGACATTTTTCCTTATAACATAGCAGGGTTTTACTCGCAGCCTTTTACAAGCGTTTTTATTAAGACCCATGCAAGTCTGAATCACTAAATGTCTGCATATTTTTTTTCTTTTCCAACTCTTTATGGAGGAGAAAAGCTCTGGCAATCCAGTCCTACTGTTTTGTTGTTTTACATGAGGAGAAACAAAATATCTTCTCTAAATAAGCAAGTCTGGTTCCCAGCAAACCCATCTACAAAGGACTTTGAATTTATAACAACAAAGAAATGACATAAGATCCCAAGAATGCTATCTAATTTTTTTTAGACCAATTGTGTATAGCTACAAGTTGGCAAATATAGTATCCCACAGTTAACATTCAGACAAATTGTCTTTAATGTACACATACCAGTTACAAAATTTCAACTGCTTTTTTTCTTTTAACTACCATTTTGGTCTTAATAGAAATATTTTTAAATTTAAAAAGCATTTTCGTTCCTTCTTGGCTGTACTGAAAACTTCTGCAGTGTAGAGATTCGCAGTTCAGGCTAGACGGTGGGTTTTAAAGCATGGCAACTATGTGGTTTACAGTACAGCCAAAGCATCAAGCAAACACACAAGTTCTTAATCTTTAGAACAATGACATCAGATGGATTGGGCCAATTTCTGTATTCTCAGTTTAGCTGCTGAAGTTCTGGAGGGTGGAGTTACATTGGGCAAATGGTGGCAGAAGGAATTCAAGAATCTGATTTATTGCTTATTGTTTGGATTAACTGGACTGTAGTAAGCCATAAGTATAAAGTGTGTTGGAAGGATGCAGAAGGTTAGCTCTTGGATCTTGTAACAGTCCCACATGAGCCATCTGCAAATGATCAAAAGGCGTCAAGTAGCTGAGAGCAAGAGAAAACCTCCAGGAATTTATTTAGGTCTTCGACTAAACAAAACTTTATCAAAATTGCAATTCTCTTTTTATTTGACTCTCTGAGACCTTCCTTCCTGTAATAAACACAACACATTCCAGATCTGACTGTATGGACAACCGTAAACATCCTTCACATCCAGTCTGGCTCTGAACATGCAGTTAAGTTCTAGAAATGTATTTATAAACAAATATTCCCAGATATTCTCTAGACATTTAGAAGTGAATGCTTTCCGAGCAGG
This sequence comes from Aquila spilogaster, assembly GCA_024606505.1. Taxonomy (NCBI): domain Eukaryota; kingdom Metazoa; phylum Chordata; class Aves; order Accipitriformes; family Accipitridae; genus Aquila; species Aquila spilogaster. The sequence continues at coordinate 14,599 of JANHGO010005456.1, forward strand.
AAATGCTGGGAGGTCGGTTTCTCTACTTTTAAGACACTAATAGGGAACACATGGAAAGGATGTAAAGTAATTCCTGCATTGTTTGAAGTAAAAAATTAAATACTGATGTGTGCCAGCATAGAAGCGATACACAGGGAATAATTGCTGAGTTAAGTGGTAAAGTACTAAGAGTAGAGGTAGAAGAACAATTTGATTCAGATAAAGCAATCATGTTCTGGATAGCCCTTTTAAAAAGCTTCAGATGTGTCTGAACTTCCTGATGTCCTTCTGGTTTCTTCAGTGCCAGGCTCCCTCCTACTCCTATTCAATTCTATTCATCCATTGTTAGAACCTCTGATATTTCCCCCATCTTCCATATTTCCATGAAAAAACAGAATCATAGAATCAAATCTGGAAGAGACCTACAAGATCATCCAGTGCAACCATCCACCGATCACCAACAGTTCTCTCTAAACCATGCCCCTCAACACAGCATCTAAACATACCTTGAACACCTCCAGGGTCAGTGACTCCACCACCTCCCTGGGCAGCCTATTCCAGCACCTGACCACTCTTTCAGAAAAGTAGTTATTTCCTAACATCCAGTCTGAATCTCCCCTGGCGCAACTTGAGGCCATTCCTTCTAGACATATCGCTATTTACACGAGAGAAGAGGCCAACCCCTAGCACACTACAACCTCCCTTCAAGTAGTTACAGAGGGCAATAAAGTCTCCCCTGAGCCTCCTCTTCTCCAAATAGACAAGCTTCCTGATCCTACTGTCCCACACTCCATAATGACAATGTAAGATTTAGTCTTCCTACTTTTTTTTTTTTTTAACTTAAAGGCTGAATTTTGAAGTTTAAATTTCATCAGCAGATAAATGTGCCATTTACTTTCCAATAATGCATCTTTTGCTCTCTGTCTTTACAGTGAATGCCTTACCCAGGTCATTCAAAACTGTGATGTCTACTTCTTGTTCCAGCCCTAGTTAGACTTTAACATGTCCATATCTGTTAGTATTATCAGTTTCTAATGTGTTCCATTTGAAAACCTATTGAAATTCACAACTTACTGCTCAGTTACTGCACTACTGAATTAAGATCATTACATGAAGATTTGGAGTAAAAATGCACAGTTCCAATTATTTCCCTTCTCTACACATTCTTCTAAAAAACTTGACTGTTCTGGAAACTGCTCCACTTCTTGCATCTGTTTACAATTTTGACCTGAAATCACAGTGCCTTCCCCAGCCCTCAAAATCATCACATACACTTTTCTGTGGGATTAGCACCACTTGCTAGCTACACATACCTTCAGATATTTTTATTACAACTGCTTACTATCCTTACCCTGAAAATCAGAGTGGTGTGGATTCATTGCAATTTAGGCAGAGTATAGGTGACAGGAATTATATCATTCTAAGATTTATATCACTCTCACAGAGAATTTTAGCATTCCTCTAGGTTTCTCATGAAACTGCTCCATCCAACGTTGGCAATTTTACATCACTGTTTCAATGGAAAGGAAAATATTAATGGATTGAGAAAATTTGCGATGGAAAAGGCAGAAAGTAAGTATGTGAATGCACAGGCTTTTCTCAACATCCATGAACATTCCTTCCCAACCTCAATGCGTCAATATATGTGCAGACAGCATGCAAAGGAGTAGCAGGATGGAAAACATGAAAGGGGTAAAGTCAGTGTGAAATAGCAAAATTTATCCCAAGAAGCTCATTCCTCTTACTTTCCCCTCAGGCAAAGCATGTTACTTATCACGAGAGCCCAGCATAAGCTGAACTAGCCTAAGGAAGCCTTCATCTTTGTGGTCACTTCTGCAACAACATGACTCCTAGACTTGGGAATCTGAACATCTGGTATCAGAAGGTGCTAATCATCCTATAGGGTCGATATAACTCTAATCACTATTATCCAATGCAAGTTCACCCAATTTCTACGGTTTTTTTGCTACTACTGAAAGTCAAATGAAGACGTACTGTTTGTATGTATCGGTCCTTTTTAGCTCCATGTTAGTATTGCCGCATGATTTTACTTAAAAATATATTGTACAATACAGTGTGAAATTATTTTGTAATTACTGAACTTACATTAATCTACATATCATTTTTCCATTGAAAATCACTAATTGATATTGTGTTACTGCCATGTAACAGATAACAGTACTTACTGAGTTTATGTCAAAACATTTTGCCTTAGAACATAACAATGCACTCTCAGACTGTTTAGAGCACAGTTAAAGAAAAGAAAAAAGAAAGATTTCTTTCCATAAGCTCCTGATAGGTGTTCAGAGAAAACTGCAGTTAATGTCTGTTAGTGCTGTGGAAGGAAATGTTTAAGCTCCTTTTTCACATTAGCTTTCCAAAAGTGGCAATTAAAAGTAGAAAAGCAGAAGAAAGAAAGCTGAAGAGCAGCTGAAGGCAATAAGAAAAGGAAAAGAGAAAAAAACTGAAAGAGGCATAGGGCATAGAAAAAGAGAACGAAAAGTGTAAAATCAAATAGAATCTTTCAATTTAAGCAAAGTCAAAACATCTGAGGGCAAAAAAAAGAAAATTTAAAAAACCTATAACAAGAAAATTGCAAACAATGGCTTCACCCCAAACGTGGACAATTGCTTGTTATAAGAGGCAAGTACACAGGGAAAGTCCATTAGGTGAGGTGCCCAGCCATAATAGTGTTTGTGTTTACAGACCGAACCCATAAACAAATTAGTCCCATCTTTGTGATAGCAGTTCCTTTTTGAAACTTCTTTCCTTTCCTTTGTTTCTTATTCTTCCTTGATTATTAGAAGCAGATAAGATATATATATGTATCAGGAAAGTATTGCACTGAGGAGGACCTAAATGTATCCTGACAATTTCGATCCTCAGTTCTTTTCCACGCTAGGTTATTCTTGAGTTTGTGCATTCCTTAGGCATTCATATACAAGCAAGCAAGGGTCATCAGACCCATACAGCAAATGTCAAATTCTTCAATGCTAAAGAAATGGAAATGTAGTATTCTGCTTCTGAAAGAATAGGGCTGAGGGCTAAGTACCATAATTTTATTTCAGATCCTGACATTTTTCCAGAAAGTCAGATGTCTGAAAGAGTCATCAGTTCTGACTGGTTACTGAAGAGGCGGTTGTGAAGACATTCAAAGCCTTTCAATAGCAAGGCATTCCTCTTCTGTCATCAAGTAAGCCTTAGAAGCAATTTGGTCTGGATAGATACTTCTGTCCGTTGATCTCTTGGAATAAGACAGCCCCTAGTTCATCAGAGATATGTTTGAAATGTGAATTCTTCACTAAAGAAAAGCATATACAGACTTACAATTGAAACAGTTCTTGAGAGTCTGAAAGGCCTTTTCAGACTTGAAACACTGCAAAGGGAAATGCATTCTTCGTTAGGTTTGTTAACAAGGCTTCCTCAAGGAAACCTGACGCAGAAGAACTACAAAAGGGAGTAGCTTATTTCTGCTTCGTAAAGTCTAACAAATGACCAAGAAGATCCTGTTGCTTGGTTTTGGTTTTATTTATACAAAGGGTTTATTATCAAACTAACCTTTCCCTAACATGTAGTTTTTGTCAGATGGCCAGTTTCAATGACAAATATATGTGTGAATGCCAGATCTCCACGAAACTCTATTAATGGAAATATATCAACCCTAGAATGAAGAAAAACCTGCTTTGTCCTGTGTTTCTATCACAGGCAAGCAAGCTTTCATATATATCAGTAGCTGGTGATTCAGCTCAAAGCTAAGGAGCAAGGTATAAATCAGAGAGAAGAGTAGGAGCCAGAAACTCAGTAGCAGGAGAGACGTCTTAACATAAAAACTTGCTTTTCTCAGCTTAATTAACTCAGTAAACTAATTTTGCTCTTCTATTAGATTCTGGAGCTTGTTGGCTCAGAACTGAGTGGCATCCCTCTCTAATCCATTGCAGCTTTTGGTCAGATACATATTTTCCTAGAAACTGAGGTAAAACTCTGTGCACTATTTCTTCTAGAGGCAAAAAACACACCAGTTTCTTGCTGAGTTTCTTTGAGTGCCTACTTTTGGTTTTGCTCTTCCACACTGCTTTTTCTCGAGCCAACACTATTTTGAGGTTTTCTGTCTACCTTGCAGCTTTCACCCTCTTATTTTGAAGCTTCAAACTTCTCTAGAGGACAATTAGTGCAAATTCTGCCTTACTGTCAAAACACACTTAGGCACATGTAGAGCAAGCCAAACTCAAGAAGTGGTGTGGAAATGAAGTCTGAAGGTGCTTTGAACTGGGAAGTGTTGAGCAGTTCCTGAGCTGCATGTGGGTGGTGAGAGATTAGTTCATGGTGACTGCCTGTTCTCAGCGCAGCATGATGTAAGCATTGCCAGTTTCATTGCAAACCCATAGGAATTAAAGCAAGGAAAACTGAAGTGATAACGAAAGTCATTTTTTCCTCCCTTAATGACTTGAACTTTAGACAGTGAACTATAATCCTTCACAAAATCTCAGCCCTGCACTTCCACACCACAGGAGTGCGCTTGTCAGAGTTAGTTAGCTGTCAAAGCACAGACTGGGCAAAGGAAAGAGGAGAAAAAGCTGAACTGAGGAATGTTATTTGAGAAATGCCCTTGTTTCCACCTCTGTTTCCACTGGAGTTGTTTACAGAGTTGTGCTGCAGCTCTGCTGAGGGGAAAAATAGCTGAGTTTTCAACATGCAATCTATATAAATGTCACTCCCTCATGTATTTTATGTCCTTGATTTAATAAAAAAAGTCAGAAAATTAGAATACCCTGAAATATTACTCTTCCAATGCTGTAAATGTACAGTTTAAGTCACGTTCAGTAAAAAGGCTTCCAGTCAGCACTGGCAGAGTCCCTGGTATACAATTAACTGCTGGACAGAGAGGAAGATATCTTACATATGCCAATTTGCATGTAGGCACATCAGACCCATTGGCATTTCACTGAAAGCTGTGAATTTATTTCCTTGAATCATACAGTAGACTTCGTGTCACAAATGGAAAACAGGTATACAGCATATGCATTCACATCACCTGTCCAAGTTATCTTAACCCTTAGAGTCCCTCATGGCAACTGGAAGTGGAATTGCATATCAGTTTAAGTCTTATCTGCTATGCCCCTCCTGACTCCAATATATTTGTATTTCTCTTTGGAGGCTGTTTCAGAAAAGTAAGGCTTGCTACAGGAACTTAAAATGCATAGCAAAAGTCCATTGATCCTCTCTGTTTCTTTTACGAAATCAAACATTCAATAAATCTGTGTAAATTAATATGCAGTATTTGAGTGCTTCCTATAATGCCAGATAATAATACATGACTGCAGTTAATTTACTGGATCTGGATTGTGTAAGGCATTTCTCAGTGCATACAAAAGGAAAATTATTGAAATCAGTGGAAGTTTAATTTCAAAAAGCCTTGCTGGGATTCGAAATCCTGTAAGAGATTGATTCTATAGGACTTTGCTTCAAATCCCTCTTCTCCATTCAGATCAAAATTCTGCTATTTGCAAATAAGACTGAGACAGATAATATTCAATAGACTGCACTTGGCTGTGCTAAAACATGGCAAATCTGATGAAGAAAATAAGTACCTGAAGCAAAAGAAGAAACACATTATATAGAAAAAGAAATACTGAAGTACATTCTAATGGTATGATTCTGAATCTACTTTAGACTACTAAAAACCAACAGTGAAAACAAAATAAATACTAAAGGTCAAGAACTGTTCACACCTTTTTTTTTTTCATAAACGATTGATAAATTTTAGATGCCATCTCATTATTTTTTTTTCACCCATCACTCACTAACCCCCGTAAACCAAAAAGATTCTTTCCTATTCCCTGGTCTGGTTCCCTGAATCCCAAAGCTCTGGGATTAAAACAACACCAACAAAAACGCAACAACTTTCCACACTCAGAAGAGATGGGATGTGCTAACCCTGTACATTCAAACTTGGGATTTCACTTTTTATTTTTCATAATTTTTTTTAAGTCTATACTGACTTTGGTGACTCACTGTCTGACCTTGTGGAATACCAGAAATGTGTTTTAACAACAACACAGTGAGCAACCCAATAGTGTTTCAAACAGTTGTCATTAGTAGCACATATGATTGTCTCTGAAGATTGTTGTACAGTTGGTTCCCAATTCCAGACCCTTTTTAGATGAACAAAGCTCAGAGACGTACAGTTATTTCACAGCATCTACATCCTCTTTGATATTAGACTATCTATGATGCAACTAACTATAAAATGTCAGAACCTCTAAAAAACTTGTTTTAATCCTTCTTTCCCCTTCCACTCCCTTTTGTGTTTCCCCCAGTCTGCAAATTTAAGCTATCAGACCAGTTTTTAATACCCATTTTTGAGGGAGCATTAGTTGACCAGAAAGGGCCAATGAAGACAAGGAATGACTTGAACAGCCCTGAAGGATATGATGATAACTTCCAGTATGACCTCCCACAATGCCAAATTCTTTGCATTCCACTAACTTCACAGAAAGAAAGGGAAATAGTGAACAAAAGGACACACTGGATTTTCTCATCATGGAGATAGTAACTAACTGTTCTTGGAGCTTCCTTTTTCCCCATCTCTACAGAATACTCTAACTAACAAAAGATAAAAGATTCTGAGGTGGGAGAGCTGGATCATGAAGTGAAAGAATTCATTCAAAATGGAAGACTACATTTTTTACTCAAATTTGGTAAAATGAATGGTTTTAGCTATAGCAGTTTAAGTGAGGAAAATGGGAAAGCAATAAGGAAACCTATCATTCTTGCTGCCGTTGAAATCATTTCCAAACAAGGAACACAGGTCTTTTTTTTTCCTATTCATTCAGTAAGAGAAATGATGTGAATATGTTCTTTCCTGACTGAAAACAGTTTACCTGTATATATAACCTATATATATATATGTTTTTGGACCATTAGCTTGTCAGTTTGAGGGGCCTCAACATAAGTTAGTTTGTTGAAACTTAACTGCTATCAGAGAGGAAAGATTTGTGCAACATACTGATTTAGCACCATGCACATATTCTAATCTATCATATGAGTTTCTACTTATTCTTAAAATATATTCAACTGTGTACACTGAATTCTGGGAATCATTAAGTCTTTCTGCATAGCTGTCAGGAACTGCTGTCCTAGCACTCTGCGGTCAGAACATCAACTAATTCACCTTGGTGGATTCATCACAATTTGACTTCATTATGTAACTACAGAAATGAGCATACATGCTAATGTTCTGACAATGAGCAAATAAGAAGAATAATTAAAAAAAAACTAAAAGATTGGCTGGCAAAACTAAGTTTCTATGTAACTAGAAAAAGTGAAGAATTGAGCACCAAGGTATATGGAGAAATGTCAGTTTAGGAAATATGTGGGAGAGAAATTGTAGATGGTTAAGATACTGGGTAAAGGGGAGAAAGAGGGTTGTACTAAAAGCTGGAACTGGCAGGATGTTTTTGACATGGTTCTTCAAGGATCACTCGTGACAATCTTATATATATCTTATATATATTATGTTCATTAATCATCTTGACAGTAAATTTTGTCATGATACAAACACAAGATGCATTGTAAATTGAAGAAAAGGTATTATTCAGGGGAAAATAAGCATTTTGAGATGTGAAATTACAGAAAGGAGATGAAATGCTTTCATAAACAGTAAAAGGTCATGCAGTTAGGTATTAGTACTAGTTCCTGCCTCATAGAGTGTATCTTTCTGCTATAAATAAGACAAAAACAGATGTATTGGTCATTCTTCAACAAGCTACCAATGTAGGAAATCTAGAAAAGAAAGTTAAATGCAGTTCTGCTGGCTCAAAAAAAGATATTTACAGAAAAATAGGGAAGTGCTTATGCCATTTATGAAACATTGCTGGGTCCCTGACTGCTATGTTCTATTCTTCTTGACACAAAAGTTGAGGAAAGATGAGCTCATATTGAAAAAGAGTCCCTTCCCAATACAGTATCTTACTGTCTAAGAAAGGCAAGCGCTATAGTTTGAGTGGTTAATCTATCTGTGAATTCTAAATAAAAGCTCTTATCTTGTTTATTCATAGGTATGAGGTTCAGCAATAGCCATTTGTCCTCAGGAAATCAATACTTTGATGCAAGTAAACATCATCAAAGGCAGATATTTACTATATGGCATGCTGTTGCACAAGATGAAATTGATATTTACTGCTCATTAATACAAGTAAGATTAGAATAAGAAAAGTTTTCTAGGACTAGAATAGTGTGATACCAGAGCAACATTTCTATATCAGCAGTGGAAGAAAAATCTTCCTGCTTATCATACATAAACCACATATTTACATATCAGGTAAAATCAATGTCTGTTCCACAGCTCGATATTAAAGTAAGCAATTAATAATGAACCTTCTATTTTAATGTCAGATTTTTTCAGTACATTTCTGTAGCTCATATATTGTCTGAAAGCTACAGAAATATTAGCACTGCGCTCAAGAACAGAAGCAGACAACACTTTCAGGGCAGTCATTTGATTTGTTGGTTAGAAGAACCAGCTTTGAATCCCAACGGTTCTATGAGGTTTTAAAACTGAGAAGGACTTCAAAAACATACAAATGTACAACAAACTATAATTACATGTGAATTACGTTTTGACCTTGCAGTAGTTAAGCACTTAGTACACCGGTAAGTGTCACCATGCAAATGGCTCTAACAAATCTAGCAGAAGTTACTGATGGCTATATAGACAAGCGTGTGTTTAAAAACTCTACCAAATCACTGTTCACATCCAGAGTCCATCCATGTGCTGCTACTTCGGTGAATTATACTGTTAATGTTTCTGGAAGACTTTTGTTTCAGTGGTTTTCAAGAGAAAGGGAAAGAAACGAAAACAATATTTTTAATAAGTTTGAATTTCTTGATCTCCCAGTTCCACTGGGCCAGGTGACTGCAAGTTGCATACACATTGTAGAAAACTCAGCTTCCAATAGTAGCCATACTTATGCTGATCTCCTATGCTGTAAACTACCACTTTTCTCTCCTCCATCCTGTTTGGCTGTTTCACAGTTTGAATAAACGTGTGAAGAAAAGTGGAGGATTTTACTCCTTCCTGGAGCAGTTCATTGTTTCAAAACTCTTTTCTACACACTACATTTTAAGAATCCCTGCAAGAGGTAAGAATTTTCTGAGCTCTGCCAAAAAAAGCATTACAAGAAAGGAGGAAAGAAAGGGTGTCTGAGACTCAGCCAAAAGTAATATTATTAAAGAAATCTTTATAGAACTGCCTGGCCAATTCGTCCTGTTCTGGAGACTCTAGTCATGCTCCACTCTGGCAGAGCCTCTTACCTGACCGCACGTTGTTCTTTGGTCCGCATCCAAACCCTGCTGATGGACACTGGAGCCTCTCCATGGATTTGAGTGCACTTTGGATCACGGCATAAAAACAGCAGTCAGGCAATTTAAAGGCTTGCTGAATAAGGCATTACCTTCAGAAATGGATTTATGACTGAAAACTTCAGGCACTAATGAACTATTCTTTATATACTCTAAGACAATGAGAATACGGTTTGTCCTGTCTTGTGTTTAATGGTTGAAGTATTCTGTTATTTCATTTTACGTGAAGAACTGAGGCCCAAGATGAAAAATGCTTCTGAAAAAATGGGAACAGCTGGATCCCAAACGGATCTGGAAAATAAATCCCTTTCTTTAAATAGATAACAGAAAGAGGTTGGAAATAATGATGAATGAAATATTCAAATGAACTATGTGAAAAAAAAATTCATTTTTAACAGGACAGAGAGCGAGAGTTGGGGTTCTAAAGCTATTGCCAATATGTATGGAAATAATGTTCAATACCATAGGTCTGAAACAAGTGTTACTAAATTAGCTCATAGTGTAATCAGGATAGAGTAAATGAATATGTACTTTAATTCACGCTTTGGATTGCACTGGAAGGAAGGCAGAACTTCCAAAAGCTTTCAGCACTACTTTAATTGCACTCACTTAAACCAGTAAAAAAAATCTGACTTTCTTTGAAGGAAATAAAACCAGTCACCATCGAGATCTTTTGGAAGAACTGTCTCTAAAAGCCAGAAGTGCAACTGAGTTTGCCACTTCACCTTAAAACACAGAGCATATGCCTAAAAAATGATCTTTCTGATCGGTATTAAATATAACCTATTTCTGAATGTACTTTCTGATGACAGCAAGAAGCTTTCTTTGATACCATATCTGAAAGCAGCAAATGGGAAATATATTCCATACTTTACTGAACTATTTCTAAAGTAGGAAGCATACAGTGGTATCAGTTTGTTACTCACAATTCTGGAAGTGCTGCTGCTTTAGTGTTTTGAAATATGGAACAGACAACCCAGGAGATTATTAAACACTTGGATTTGAGACATTCCTATGAACTTCAGGCAGGCAGCCAGAACTAGTGCAAGCAAATGGTAAAATGTTAGGCATTTTAAAATTGCCTTAAAAACATTTGTAACTACATAGTTGAAGAAACAACGTTCTCTCTCTTGTGTTATTAGAGAAGAACTTTTTGTCGTAGCAGCATCCTGATGCAAAGCTGCCCTGGGAGATACTTCCACAAAGGTCTTTTGTATAACCGTTGGTTTTTTTTTTTGAGCAAGTTACTTGTCATACAGTGGCTTCCTTTGATATCACACAAAATGCTGCCATAGACCTGTTTTATGCAACAGAAATCCCCTCTTGTATTCACAAAGTCTAACACATGTTTTCTCAGTGGTTCAGCTAGCCTGCGCCTCAGGGTTAGACAATCTCAGCCCAATTCCCAGACAAGATTTCTACCCCAGTGAGTGACAAGTTGCCAGGCTCACTGCTTTCCTCCAACATGCTATCTTAATGGAGAGTGAAAGGAGGAGGTCACATCCTGGTGCAAGAGAGAGAATGAAGCTTTTACAGTATATTATTTTTCCTAACAAAAAAGGCCTCCCACAATCTGACAAGTATAATCTGCTCAGATACGAGATAAGTGTCAAGATCTCTTATCTTAGCTGATATAGCCAAACTAGACAGCCAGTTCAGTAGTTCCTGCAAATAGAATATTCTTAAAGCATGGATATTGTGTAAATAGCAGTCCTTGTATTTGCAGATCTATTTCATGTTTAGCCTCAAAATACTATAATACAGGTATTATAGGCACTTGTGACCTGTGTCTGTCTTCTATTTATGTCTGATTTACCATATATTGTGACACGCTAACAAGTCCACATTATTTCAAAGGTAGATGAATGCAAAAAAATTGTACAACTTAGTGTACCATTGACCTGTTCTAAATACTTGTCTTATTTAGCAGCGTAAGGGATGGATCTGTGTGAATGTTTTGTGCTCTGATCCTCCCTTTCCTTTCATGAAGCAAAAAGCGGTTCCATTTATCCCACATAATACGTCTACACCGAATTCTTTCAAGGTTGCATTTTCAAACGCATCTTGCACTCATCTCATGCTGAAACAACCACTAACAATGACTGGAAACTGAATCAAACCAGTAACAACCAACTTTGCTTTCAATATTATTATATCATCACTGAATAATCAAGTAGGTTGTAATTAAATTTCTTTAAACCAAACACATATCTAGAAGGATATATATTAGAAAAGTAAGAAAAGCTGTATATGAAATGACTAAGAAAATAAATGATTCCTCAAAGCAAAATTCAAAAATCATTCCAACTTTATCAGATCAGGTCGTTATTCCTTCAGGAACAGCTCACACCTACCTAGAGATCTTATTCATGGATATATCACAATTATGTTACTGGTTTTAACAGACAATTCACACACCAGGGAACTGTCAGATGTATTCCTAAAGTCAGGTATCAAATGAGCCAGTTTGTGCTCTAATGAAATGAAGTGCAAAAGAAAAGACACTCTGCCATCTTGCAAATCCAGAGTAAGTATCATTGTCCGTTCAAAATAATAACCATATTAACATTAAATCCCCAATCAATCAAGCCTGAACAGAATCTCTTTTGACGATGGTTAGTCAAGGAGTTGGTGGAAAAGAGGGAAAGGATAAGCTGACTGCAAAAGCCATCAGGAAAAACAAAAAGTGAATCTGCCTCATGAATGAACACAATTTACCAAGAGCTCATCTGGCCAAGGCAAAGTGAAGCCTTCTCCCCATCCTCCCCCATACTGACTGCAAAATGCTGCTAAAGGACTGTAACAGAGAAACAGGAAAGAATACTCCTTTGCCTGCTCTTTCTACAGCTGCAAGTTTCCTATCCTGTCACACAGCTGAAGCTGAAAGTCTTATTTAGGCACAAGAAATCATAGCTTCTCATCTGCTTCACTGGAGATGGCAAGCCTTGCCACACACTTCTGCTACCTCGGTAAAACCTCATGTGGTCTTTGAGATCCTGCTATATTCCAAGTATACATTCATGAGAGATTTGTTCTGAGATACAAAGCTTGAAATCTTTGACTGCTACAGTACCTATGCTGGTAAGGTCCCATCTCCACCACTCTCCACAAAGAAAATCCAGACCTAAGAAGTTGCTGAAATGCCCTTTCACCTTTATGGGCTGAGGTCTTCTGAACAGACACTGATAAAACTAAATGACATGTATTATCTGTACTTAAATGATGAGAAATTAAGAGAAATATTCTTAGTATGGGCTAAAAGAAGAGGCCATGTAAAAGCATTCACTGACTCCAAGGCATTCTTTTTCCAAAACCTCCAACCTAACTACTGGGAAACAGTGACAAGTGAACCAAGGAGGGGCTGTTGCAGCTGTAGCCTGTTCATAAGAAATCAGTGAGTGCAACTGGCTCGAAGGAGCCACATCTGGTGAGAGAAATGGTTCCTGTGCAGGACCTGCAGGACGCTCACTTGCATCATGTGTGAGAGAAAATTGGCTCTGATGAAAACTATTTATAGAGGACAACTTGAAAACGTACTGCCTAGATAATCATGGCAGACTACTCCTTTTAATTTTGGAGTGCCTGACTTTCTCCTAGAGCTTTTTCCTTTGTTCTCACCTGAATTCTAAAGGGCAAAGCGAGCACCAAACAGGGGCAGACTAACAGCGTGACTTTATACTAGAATGCGGAAAGCAGGTGCTCCAGGGTGCTGCCTGTTCCAAACTCAGCATCTCATTTATTACAAACTAACACAAAGCTCCTCTGGGCATGCTGGACCCAAATAATTCCTTAAAACACTAAATGAATGGAGACAGCTTTAGTACATAAAATAGTGTTTTTACTTAAGGTGAAGAGATTGAAAAGGTCTGATATTTAGTCTCACGTGACCTTTATCAAGGACGGTAGAGAGCATGCCGTTTTTGCCTTAATAACTCGCTGTAGCCAGGAGTCTTTGACTTTGATAAAGGTCATTCAGGTCCAAAAGCCTGGGTGCTTTTCAGTTACCTTTATCTGAAATTAAAAAAGCCATTCTTATTAGTTGTTCTCATTTAGAGTTCTCATTTGGAGCATTATTTTTAAAAATGCCATTAAGTTCCAAGAGGAACTTTTTACATTATTCTGTATCAAACAGTCCTTTCTATTGTGCCTACTAAATTCTGCAAAGCTCTCTTCTCTGATCAAATATGCTGGCTTCTGATCAGGGAAATCATGTGAGCAGAGATTCACTGATGTGAGTAAACAGAAACAAATGGTGAAGCCGAGTACAAACACCACAGTTCTTTTTTTTTTTTCTTTCCTTTTTTTTTAATAACTCATTCATTAAGCAATGGAACTAAATGGAAATGTGGGACATTTGTGTGTGTAGTCACACTGTAGTTAAGATAATTAGGACCAGCTGTTACTCTCTTCTTTCTGGAAGAACATAGCATTGCACAAAGCAAGCACAGCAAGAAGACAGACACAAGGAAGATGCTGAAGCATGTCCTTAAAGCCTCAATAATTTTCAGTGTTGTTCAGAAACTTTCACATTCAGGTTGTGAAAGCCAACGTGAAAGATGGCTTTTTAGAAAGTAATATTGTCAAACTTATGTTCAGATTTTCACCATGTAAATTCCACGCAAACAATCATTCTTAATCCCCCTCCCTCCCTTTCGGTGTTTACCCAAGGCAGGCCACCTTGAACCAATTACAAACACAAGGGGCAGAGACAGAGTTTACTTTATTGTCTGAAGAGGAAAATCCTGTCTGGAAACCATTTCTTTCTAGCACTGCCTGGCACTGTACATTCTTCCCTTCAAAACGCATCTTGAGAAAAAATTTGACAAAGAGTTTTTCTTACACAAGTTACATGGATGTTGCTGCGCTGCAAGAAAAATTCTTCTTTGGAGACAGACTGCATCCACTGTCTGTTGTGACTCAGTAAAGGTAAGTAAATGAATTCAGACTCCCTCTTCTACCCCTATTTCATACTTAGAGCAAGCTGTGACAAAAAGAGAAGATAACTTACAGGGGTAAGCTTTCCCTTGAGACAGAGGTTAAAGGGAAGAGGAGGAAAAGCGGGTGGTCTGCAGTTATTAGGCAGAATAGAGCAGCCAACTTAGAGCAAAATGTTGTTATTGATAGAGAAATGAGTGGGACACAGGATACAACTCGTATCTCTATTGCAACCTATTCCAAACTTCTTGGGCCATACGTATTGTCCACACTCAAGAACTCAGGTCACTTCTAGATGCCTATGGTTACTTAATGTAGAAGCTATCCCCCGAACTACAATCAACTGCAAAATATTTCCATCTATTAAATACACATACAAAAACAAGTATTTGTTTTTAATCTATGTTCAGGTTTTTTTGCTTGACTATTCAGTCATTTTGCTTGACTAACCTGCTTTGATGCTATCTTCTCAAGTCACAGTTAAAAATACGCCTACTTCTAACACAATCTGTATACTATTGTCATGGCATAGAAAAGACACTACTGGAACTAGTGAACTACAATGAAAATAGCTACACAGATCCTCCAGCATTAATGAAATAACATAATATGGCCTTCAAAGTTTTTGGACTGCAGTACATCTTCAGAAAAAAAAAACCCTCGAGAAACTGCAGAATACTTAACCTACTTTTTACAAGGGCAGTAGTGATAGGACAAGGGGGGAATAGTTCTAAACTAAAAGAGGAGAAATTTAGACATTAGGAAGAAGTTCTTTACTCAGAGGGTGGTAAGGCACTGGAACAGGCTGCCCAGATAGGTGGTGGAGTCACCATCCCTGGAGGTGTTCAAGAAATGTTTAGATGTTGCACTAAGATACATGGTTTAGTGGGGAAATACTGGTGGTAGGTGGACGGTTGGGCTGGATCACCTTGGAGGTCTTTTCCAATTTTGGTGATTCTGCAATTCTGTAACCCCTGGAGGTTCTCAAGGCCAGGTTGGATGAGGCCCTGGGCAGCCTGATCAGGTGGGTGACAGGGTGTTGGATAGGCTTCAATCTCCCTTCCAACCCAAGTTATTCTGTGATTCGTTCTAAGATTCTATGATTTCCTGCCCAAAGCAGCTGGGCATAAGCAGAGTTTGAAAATGCAGAGTTCTTCTCAAGAAATCCAGGACGATCTAAACTGGACCTGACCCCTCAGGTTATAAAGTAAGGGGAAACTGCTCAATAGCCTTAATTATCCATCTTAAATACATGAAATGGTAACTTTATACACCTTTAGATAGAGACTGATTAGAGAACAAATGATTAGGAGACAGTTTCAATTCTACTAATGGAATTGTGCTATTTCCAAGAAAAAGGAAACCACAACCTCTGTCTAGGGAGAAATCTAATGTTAAAAATATTTATGGACAAAGAATTGAAGTTTCAGTTAAGACTGAAGGTAACTTCAGCCATCATGTATCCCACATCACATGTGCTGACCCCATGATTTAATCAAGCATAAATTTCCAGACTTAGGCATCCAAAACGATGGTCAGCTCCAGAAATAGCATGTTTAAGAATGCTTTTAACTGAGTTATTTGTGCATTAGAAAAGTTTCATGTGATGGTACTTGTATTAATTACATGAAGGTTATAATTTTGACTGGAACAATGTGCATTGCTTTACACATGCTTAGAAGAAATCTGTGGAACAAGGAATATTTTCTCTAAGCAGAGCTTACTAGATGGATCACAGGCTCATTTATTTCTATACTCATCTCTATCTGCTTCTTCCAATGAGACTTTCAGGACTCTGGTCCTTTCTGTCCTTTAGAAACTCTACATCTGGCTCTGTATTCCTAACCCCACTGATCCTTGCAGCCATCGCATCACTTCCTTTTGGTTCTCTGAGATTCTTCAGGGAAACAGAGATTCACTTTGGTAAATTTATTAGAAGAGTAGGTTTTAACAATGCTACATTCTCTGCGTAGCCCTACCAGTAGCTGGTATGACATTAGAGGGGAAATAGTATTCAGAAGCTGAAAAGGTAACAATTGGAGGAATATCATGCATGGATCTTTCCAACTATAAGTTATATTTACTTGCTCTTGAACACACAGCCACTTCCACCCCCCCAAGAGCAAAAACACTTGCTCTTTATTCCACAAGAACTATCATTGCTGTCCCAAGGGAACAGCAGAAATAGCATCACATTTTGCATCTGGCTTCCAGCTTTCACACCGAAACACATGACATATGGGAAGCAAAACAAGTCACAAAAAAGGGGAGACAACATCAATCTAATTGCATGAGTTTGATTCCCCGATTCTCAGTTTCCCTCAGCCCAGAGGAAAGGTATACCTCAGGGTAAAGATGCAGCCAAATAAATCGATGTTACTCAGTTTGAGTGGCTGACAAAATCGTTACGAGGGTATGCTGCACCTCATCACTGGCTTAACAGTTAGTGTATCAAGCATGGCATTTGACTGTTGGTGTCTAGTTCTTTGGCAGCATCTACCTTTTAATCTCTTTTGACCTTCCCAAGAGCAGCAACTATTTTTCAGACAGATCACACCACTACATCGAAGTAAGATAATAAGCTCAGTGATATGCTAAGAAAGTGAGTAAAGCAAATCATATGAGGACATGAGCATATGCTCTGTGCGTAGGCACACAGACATCTACATACATAGTTATTCATCAAGTTGAAGTACATATCCTGATTTTTCCCTATTAAAAACAATCTGCATGCCCTGTTCTTTCCACAGATCGTATCCGGCATTCAAAAGAGACCCTGAGCAGGCACAGACTAATTAAGAAGAAAGGGAAGGATTATAGTTATGTGTAAATGATACCCTAAAAA
The DNA here is from genome assembly GCA_024606505.1 of Aquila spilogaster. Classification (NCBI taxonomy): domain Eukaryota; kingdom Metazoa; phylum Chordata; class Aves; order Accipitriformes; family Accipitridae; genus Aquila; species Aquila spilogaster. The sequence continues at coordinate 31,718 of JANHGO010005456.1, forward strand.
GGAAACAGTATCAATAATGTAGTAGTAAAATACTTGAAAGGAAATGGATTTTTGATGAAGTCAGTTTTTCAAAGTCTTTCTGTAGAAAAGAGAATAATGCTTTTAAATTGCTATTCATGCTGACCGCTACTACTTGTTAACATTTTGCCCTTGGGAGAAAATACAGCTTAGTGGTACAAGGGCTCTATAATAAGCATCTTTATCTCCTCGGGATTCTCAGACCCTTTGTTATTTTTTTCCTCTGGAGCTGTACTGTAAACTGCATACCACTTGGGCTGATTCACACAGGCCTTGGGAGGAGGATGCGGAAGAGCAGGCTGTTTTCTCTTGAGAAGTTCAACGTGGTAAAATTCCTCTTCCATTTCAGCAGCTCCTAAAGACATTTTGCACCCAGCTTGACCTGACAGATGTAAGTCTTCTGCTCTCCCTCCTTAATTTGTTTGCATTTGGCTCATGTTCATAAGCTTTTGGAGTGCATGATGGCTTTCCTAGTGGATCTGTAAAAAAAGTCTGGGCCCGCTTAAATAACAGTATGAGAATGATAGTATGGATGCTCCTTGGAAGCAGCAGAAAGGGGCAGATGAGCTGACAGCCAGCATTCCTGTCCTGCCAGCTTGAAGGATGTTGCCCACAGCCACTCACCATATGTTTGGCTCCAAACTATGGAGCAGGCAAGTCAGAACGATGCACAGAATTCAGATGATTTGCTCTCTGTCTCTCAAGAGAGACAGGGAGCTCTGAAGCTTGCAGGCATCACCTGTATTCCTCAGCTTTCCTTCCAAAAGTCACATATCAGAGGACCAGGAACAGGAAGTTTAATCTTAAATACTCTCAAATGTGGACAAAAGCCACAAGGGCCTCTGTTCTAAGCTGCCTTCAGGTATATTACCACTCTTTGTATTTGCCACCAGGATGAGAGGCAATGGTTTCAAGTTGCACCAGGTTCACGTTGGATATTAGGAAAAATTTATTCTCTGAAAGAGTGTTCAAATATTACAACAGGCTGCCCAGAGAAGTGGTGGAGTCACCATCCCTGGAGGTGCTCCAGAAATGTGCAGATGTGGCACTTAGGGTTGTGGTTAGTGGGCATGCAGGTAATGGGTTGATGGTTGGACTAGATGATCTTAGAGGTTTTCCAACCTTAAGGATTCTATGATTCTGTGAACCTGCTAATCTCAAGGAAAGCAGAAGGAAAACACTTCATAACTGCATACATACGTGTGTATATACTGAACATTATGGAGTACACTTCAGAAATTCTTGACTTGTTTTAGGTATGATAAAAATCTACAGTGCAACAAAATGACCACTGGGAAAACCAATAGGATCAGAAAGCACCACAACTTCGTTTAGCAAGAGCTATCTGATTCTCACTGTTTCTCATTTGTGTGAAAAAGATAGGGGAGGGTGCTTTCATGTCTTCACTGTCCTTCCATGTTGGAGGTGGTCTGAGCAATTTCCAGCAACAACACAGAAGCCTAAACTATATCAACTAAAGATCCTAAGCGACTAACAATTTTATGCCTTTGCTACAAGAGATGAATATATTATATAAATCTACAAATACACTGATCAACATTTTTTATGATGTTCATTAAGAACTTTTCTTTGGCCTCTGCATCAGTTTGTGCACCACTTCATCTTCCACCCTGTGTGGACCCAGGTGTAAGTGCCAGGGCAAAAACAAATGTATATATGCAGAGAATAACTGAGGACACAGGAGATAGATAAGAAAAGAAGAAATCAGGGGTCATTCTACACTTTTTACTCCAGCACAAGCAGAGGTTTCTGCACATGGGGAAGGTGGAGGGAAATGAACGTTAGCTAGGATCTGTAGAGAGCCTGAGCTTTGGCTGCCTTGGAACGACGTCAGTATACTCACTGAGCCACTGACATACTAACCAAGGATGCTCAGAGCAAGGTCAGGCCATGCTCCCGGAGAACAGCGTTCACCTAATCTAGATGCACACGAGAAATGTCAGTTCTAAGCCAATCTACACAAACAAGTGATCTGCTATTTTTGGCAAACTGTAGTTCTGTGTACCAGGACTACCACCACTCTGATGTGGTGATAGCATGTGCTCCTCTAAACCAGTTCTGCAGCACTGCTGATTGCTACAAACATATATATATATTGGTTACTAACATGTGACCTTAGAGAGCTTATTAATGGAAGAAGTTGAGGTTTGAAGAGAAGATATGCCTGAAGCAGACTGTCATTGGATGAATGCTCCGTTTCAGAGGTCAGGGAGCAAAACAAGATGAAATTTGCTAAAGGGAACCTAAAAAGGAGGAGATACAACACTGGAGTGTTCTTTATGACTTTGTTACGGCATATAAGAACTACATGAAATGCTTTTTTTCTATTTTTGAAGGGTTGTTTTTCCTGTTTAATTTCTCATGATACAAATCTATCTACACAACCTATCTATACAACCATCTAAAGAATTGCAAGCAATTTATATTGTCTAACAAGCACCTGGACCTCTGACTTGACAGCTTGTTATTTTTTTTATTATTTTTAACAATTAGATGTAAAATTCTACTCCAAAAGCTGCAATAACACGCAGACTACACAGAATTATTAAGGTTATACAAAGTTACTAGTTTACAAAATGTCTTTGGCAACAGAGCGGAGCCTTTTAACAATCAAGTGGCTGTGATTGTTCAAAGGGGATTTCTTAGGGAATGTAAAACATCCAATTTTGCTTGTCTTATGTCTGTAATTTCACTCTACATACTTTCTCCTGAATGGTTATTAGGCTTTCTTCTGGGTATCACATTCAGTGGGATAGAGGTATGATACTGTGCTTTAAAAAAATGCTATGCACTAGAGAGTTCTTCAGACCCCAACAGATCGTTATTTCTAAACATTATTTCATTTTTCTGCAGAAAAAAAATGATAAACAGGCTCAGAAATGTCAAGGAACAACAAGAAAGACAATCAAGGAATGAGAAGGGAGATGAACAAACTTGCTCCTAATTGACTTAGCCATCATCCACACTCATGACTTCAAGCAGCAAATAAAACCCAGATCTAGCTTTCGAAAGCAGTGCAAAATTTGCAGTCCCTTTTAAATTAGAGAAATAGTATGTTAATACTAAGGGGAAGACCAAGAGCCCAAGTATTCCCAAAGTAAAAATCAAATATTCTGGAACCATGTGAATAAATAAAAAGGAAAAAAAAAAAAAAAAAAAGCAGCAAAAGTCATCTTAAAAATAGGACAAAGGCCTTTGACAAGCAACTGTTAATATATGGAAAAGAAATAAATCTTGAACATACCACATTCTGTGATCTAGAAGACTAAAATAACATCTGGAGAGTCATGAATCAATATGAAACATTTCAAAATTGTTGGCTTCCCCCCAAACATATCCCAAATGACATATTGTGGGAATATTCTTTGCACAAAGTATTCTAGCTGTCATACAGTTGGTAGCTTCCCATGAAGCTGTAGTTCAAATATTACTGTAAATACAGTATGTTTAACAAATTTATTAAAAAAAAAAACCCTCCTTCAAGAATACAAAGACAACATACTGTAAGAATGCTCAAAACCAGCCGCCCCTGCTTTTCTGAGGTTTAGAAGACCAGATGTTCAGAAATACATGTGTACAACAGCACCTCAAACTTGAATGTACATCTGCCATCGCCAGCATCATCCTCACTGACTTACACTGAACCAGACTTTAGTGCTTTTTGAGGGGTAAATACTTTTTAAAGCAAAGATGCAACAGCCAGCAAACTTGACTAACATGAGATGCTTTCTTTTATGTGACTTGAAATGTGTCGCTTGTCTTTGAAATCTTCTCTACTTCCATTTTCCTTCAGTACACAGATCCTCTATCTACCCTCTCATCCCTATTTTTAAGCCTGCTTTTAATTATTTTTTCTCTAATCTTCCCCCCACATACACTAACCACCTATATGCAGCATGCAAATCCACTATGGTAAGCATATACGAGGAATTTGCCAGTGTTTAGTTTACTGAATCTTTAAAGGCAGTCAAAATGAGCGAGTCTGGAGGCCTGATGTCAGAAAAAATAGTTGTACAAGTACACCCTATTCACAAAAATAATTTCAAATGTTGCAGAATAGGTTCCCAGTCCACTGAGGCAAAACATATGTTGCTTCTGCTGCTGTCCATCATTTCATGAAAGAGGCTGCCACTTCGGCTTACGTTCAGTAATACCTTACTCCCCAGGTAGTCCTATTGAAAACTGTGAGACAACGCAGCAAATAGTATTCTCAGTATTAACAGCAGCAGCAAGCCTGTCCCATTGTCAATCATCTATAATCTGTGCTTTTATTTAAAATAGTATGAAGAGCTGATATGTATAGTGACAGTTTCCAGCCCTGGTGCAGTAGCCCATTGGGCTGTAAAGGGATTTAGTGCTGCAAGTGCTGCAACAAATCTTGTAACTGCCCAATTATCACTTGATGGCCACCACTCTCTGGCACCCTAGGGGCCATGTCATTGAAGATAAGCTCTGTTTATGTTAACTTGGTGTCAGGATGTACAGCATATGTCTGTGAAGCTGGATGAGTGCCCTTTTGCAGGATGTTCTGTACATTCACATTGTGCAGCCAAGAGCCCTGAAGGTGTTGAAAAAGAAGAAAAGGCCTTTCATAGAAAGCTTAATCCAATTAAAGCATATTAATGAAGGTTAGGATCATCTGTCACATTATCCAGACACAGCCTTTCATGCATCATCATCTGATTACAAAGTCTGATTTTTCTTTTAAGGCTTTTCATCTTCACCAAGAAAATGTGATGGGAAGTTCAACACTTAAAATGCAGAAGGCTTAGGATGGGATTTCTATTTCTTCCCTATTTTTTTCCTCTCTCTCTCCCTGAGAGAAATATGATGCTTATTTTAAAATAGTATGTCTCAACAGCTGGTACAAACTGGCATGTATCTAGCACAGCCTAGAGAGCTACCCCAAGTAACATCTCCCAGGTCTTTGTTTGAGGGAATCCAAAATCTCAAAACAGAAGAGTAAAGGAAAGAGAGAGAGAGAGAGAGAGAGAGAGAAAGATTGAAACGCCATACACTGCAAATGAATAAAGGACTTGAGGTTGTATCAGGCTAGATTTCTCTGATAGCTATGCGTGCACCTTCCCACCATCACCGTGTTAAACAATTTGAACATCTGTAAGGGTCTGCCTCCTTGATCAGAAAAGAGGAAAAAGGCATATTGTATGCAACACTCTTTATGATGCTACAGCAAGGCAAAGACAAGAAGATGAGGGCTTGTGCAGCAACTGAGAAATTTCTCTGTTCAGGAGCCCAGTGGAACTGCCCTGCCTTCTACCATGCTCCTCAAAGAAGTTGGAGACTATAAATCTCTATGCTAAAAAGACTAACACTAGTACTAGGAGGGGTCTAGTTTCCAAAACTCGTGCAACAGGTAAATCTATTAAAGGTCATCATGATGAAGATCCCATTAAAGAGAAGAAAAACAGGAAATTCAGTAATAACACAGTAATGCCTTCAAAATAAGTCTCATTCTCAGCACTACCCTATGATGCAAGTAGGGCAATTTCTGACTCTCAGCACTTCAGTTGGTCACTGGTAACGCTCTACAGAGAGCTCTGGTCTCGTAACAGAGCTGATATGAAAATATTGTTGCACCCCCTACCCACGTAAGTGCAAATGCCAGTTCCTTAGGTCATCTGGCAGTGAATCTGCTTAGGTTAACCTTGCATCTAAGTCCTATTGCCTAAGCAGTCACCCTCAGGAGGTGTTCTGCTTCCTTGCACTCCCTTTCCATACACTACAGAGAGAAAACAGAGAGTATTGCAAAGGTCCTGTCCCTCTCCCTCAACCTTCAGCTGGCCTTTGTGTCTTTATGGATTTGGAGCTACTGCTTCAGACTGCACGGAGGCTCAGGCAGGTAAGATAATAAGTTTATTTTTTGCTTCTCCTCACAACAGGAATAGTGTTTGTTTTGGATTTTTTTTTTTTTTGTATGTTTGTTTTTGTTGTGGTGGGTTTTTTTTTTGCTTAGTTTCTGAAGAAATCACGAAGTGCCACATGGGTACAGTGCCCGCCGTTGGTTCAGTCCAATTGCTCTCTAAGCGCATATGCTGAAATTTGTGCAATCTGTACTCTGATATTTACAGTACTGAGTCCGAAACAAAAAGGCAAGCAGCCAGACCTGCTGGGCCTCTGACAGAATTACTGAAAGGCTGGAAGGATTAATGAAATAGGTAGGGGAGAGTTTGCTCATTAGCATTCAAGGAACATCTAGAGCCTACAAGGAATGTTAGGTTTTTACCAGATATCTTCTTGGGGCTTTATTAAGCTAGCTGTGTACTTCAAGCAAAGAAAGCAATGCAGTGTGCATGACTGGTGTGCTTAATTTCTCAGCTGCATTTAACATATTATTGAGGAGCATGCCCTGCTGAGGACTACATACTTTTGTGAAAATTTGACATAGAATTTGATAGAGCAGGCCTCGTCTTACAATAATTTGATATCTCACAAGCCCTGAAATTCAGGCTATTTAAAATAAAAGCCAAAAACAACTTATCTCAGCCTTGCTCCTTAGAAGCACGGCAAGGGGACCTGCCTTCAATTTTCAAAGTTAAAACATGAGAGTACTTTCAGCTAGGAAGATATTTACAGGACTGGTTGATGGAAAGCTAAAATGTAAGAAGAGATATGAAGCAAACTGTGTTGTTTCTACCTCCTTCCTACTTCTCATATGCCAAGTTAGACTGCTGTACCATAAGACCATTATGCATGCAGACATTATCTCAATTTAACCACCACCCACTAACCTACTGTGGACAGACATTTGCCTGTAAGCAGATGCAACTCCTACAGCTGATTCAGCAACTGGATCACCCTATAAGCTTAATCCACTTTTCCTAAGCACCACGTTCCTTTTTCATCATGTTTCAAGTCCATCCTGAGGTCAAAACCATTATCAACTTGCTCCCCAGAGCACTTGGGCACAAGGTACAAATACTTAGCCTGTCAAGGTCAGCCTAATTTAACACCAAATATACAGTACACCTATAGACATTTAGGAATCTATAGGCAACTTGCTATATACCTTCTCTCTATAGTTGAGATCAGTGACAACTGAGCAACAATGAAATCATTTCACTATTAACAGTTAGTTATTCTGCAGGGATTCATATGTGCTCTCTTAATGCCTTCAGTGTTAAGTCAATGTCCTGATGCACAACCTTACATTAGCATTCATTTAGAAAATACAGATTTGGCACAAGTGTGCCCCAGTCAACTTGTGAATTCAGATAGCCTTAAACTCTGAAAAAGTTTGCATCCTATTATAATCCCTTTCTAGTGTTATCCTGTTTCCAGTTATCACTAGTCACATTAATCACTGCACAAACGTAATTGTTAAATTGTCATTTTATGAAAGAAAAAGACTGCCCTTTTGACAAGCTTACATTTCCATGTACCCTGTTTTATACCAGTAGTAGCAGACTTGACAAAGAGTATGTGACCTGATTTCCCAGATGTCTGTAAATGTACTTGGCATTGAATTTTAAATCTGACTGAATTCAAAGCTCTTGATATAAAACACAACTCAAGTTAACTTTTATCTCTTTTCTTCTCTCTGTCTCTCAGCAGCTGTTCTTCTTTTATTATTTCATGTGCTATATTCAATATGCAAAGTTTCCTTGTTTGTTAGAGTGCATTACACTTTCTAATGCATCTGTCATGTTGGAAAACAGGAAAGTAGCATAAAGCCTCTCTTGTGATTTCTTTTTTTTCTTTTTCTTTTTTTTTCCAGTTAATGGAAGGCTTAGTTAGAAGAGGAGGAAAAAAAAAAACAACAAAACAAAGAAAGGAAATTTGCCCCTAAGCATCTACAGAGCTTAGAAAAGGGTTCTTCAGCTTTATGAAACTTTAAAAAAGTAAAATACCAGCGAATTTAATGCTTATAAATGACAAAACATGAGTGGCTTTGGGAATTCTCCTTAAAAGGATGATTTTGAAGCTAAGACACGAGATAGACAGCAGACCTGGATTCTGTTCTACATCTTCCAATGGCTCTATTGGTTAACTTCTCAGGCTATGCCAGTCCTGAGGATATTTAGAGAAACAATCCACATCAGAGTCTGATCCAACATTGGATCCTACAGGACAGGTTTTCTATATAGAACAGCTAGACTCGCTTTCACTCTTTAGTTAATTCTGCAACAACTGTGCCAAATCAAAGTCATACATAGCCCAGTCCTGCCTCAGAAGTCTTTTTCAATCTAAAGCTTCGTAGAATTTAAGTCTTTAGAGCAGACAGATCAGCATGGTTGGACCTAGGTATTTCTTCCCTGTAGTCAGAATTACTGGGTTCTGGGGGAAGTCCAGCCTACGTGCCATGAGATTGCAAGCAGGCTAATTCACCCTCTCTCGGTCCTAGCAGCAAAAGTTCATTGACAGATTTCTGTACTGACTCTGCACCATGTCTTCTAGTATTCAGCATCTCCACAGTACATCGCACAGCACTGAGCAGCTTTCACAAATATCTACTCTACAAGGCATTCTCAGTGGTAAACAAAATCAAACCATGTCATCAACGGGCACTTAAATTAGCATTAGGTGTATCACTGGTTGTTGGGGCACACGTGAACTATGTTCACATATGAATAGTTTACGTATATATATATGTGCATATGTATATATGGACTGCTATGAATGCACATGAAATTTACGTACACTTAACATTTTTGTGTGTTTTTGGAAAACTTGCCTCAGCATAAGTCAACTGCAAAATGTTTTTTTTTCCTTTATAGTAGTATTTACAGAGCTATACTTATTCATTTCTACAACTCGCTGTTGCTTATTTGGTAGGAGCAAAATAACAACAGAAGGTATCATTATTTTAAGCCAGAGAGCATGCATCTGGAATTAAACCAGAACATGCTAAACCTCAGTTCCAAGAGCACATCTGCAACCAAAACACAACACAATTCCACAAGCATGTGCTCACAAAAACACTCACATCCTTGACCGATGTTCTGGCAAGTTTTGCTTATTCCTTCTGATTTCAACAAAATGTCACCGGGACCAAATTCACGGCAACTCCATCCGGCGCCTCAGCCTGGGCTTCTGCTGCAGGAGCCAGGCAATGTGTTGCAAAGTGCAGACCCAGATTCTTTCACAGTGATTTTTCAAAGACTGGATCTTTGTTTTGCAGCAGAGTGATAACAGATAACATCATCATCTCCGAAACAGAATAGTTTTTCCACCCATCACTTCTTTAAGTCCAAATATTCCCACTGGTTTCCAGATTATGCATCAACTTTCCTCAGTTTCTTTGGGCATCAACGAGAAAAACAGACTCTCCAGACTAGGTTACAACACAGATGTTGTCTGACTTGATTCAAAGTTTAATGTTGACGGTACCTAGAGACGCCAAGCAACTGAGCTACAATTCTGGCCGGTCTCTGCAGTGTGGCCTTACCCAGCAAACAGTAATTCTGTTGAAATTGGGTCAGAGTGAGCTGTGCTGTCTCCTTCTGTGTGACTTGCCTGCTTTAAAAGCACAGGGGATTCTCATCTTTGAGCCCAGTCAAGGCGCATTCCCTGCAGGACCTGCTGAAAGGACAGCAGCCAAAGAGTCACGCGTGGGCCAAAAGCACAACACAACCTTTAAACACACTGTAGCATTTTGGCCAGTAGAAATGTGAACTTGGTCACCTCTTAAATTTAAGTCTGAATGACACAAAACCAGATCTACAGTTGGGAACTGTGCACTAAACATGATCTTAACTTTAACTATATGGTTGCCTAACCAATACTGCAGCATATCAAGAAGTTGTAGCTAAGACTAGATTTCAGAGATGCCAGCATTCTGAGCTGGAAATTACTTGGGATGGAAATAGACAAAAAAGAGGCTGAGGAAAGAGATGGAATAAGTTTCATTCCTCTTCTCAAGAGCCAAACATGCTGTTCTCCACTGCAGAGAAATGCATATCTCTTGGTAGAAAGATCAGCCATAATTTCTCCCCAGGATCTGGAGGCACTTATGAAGACAGCTGGCAGCCCACCGACTTTTAATTCACTCTTCCAGGATTGGATTGGAGAGACCCATATCCAAGCTCACTCTTTGCCTGAGCCCAAGCACTAGAGAGTAATGATTCTGACATTGCTTTCTCCTGCAACAAAGAAAATCAACTGGAAAAAGAAAACTCGAGAGTAAGCATGCTTCCATTTTCTAAGGCCAAAGTTCCTAGCTCTGCCTCAAGGGTCATTTGCTGGTTTACAAAACTAATGATTTTTGTGGCAATAAGTGACAAAGAAGGGGAAAATACAAATTCCAAAATAATGTTCTTTGGATTTTCCTTGGGCAGTCCAGTCAGACTTTAATGAATATAGAGAGAGAGCAAGTATTGACTGCAGTGAAGGCTACTATGAACAACTTTTCTCATTCAGATATATCATAAACACTGGATCTATGTAAAGTGCCTGGTCCTTAATCCACCAAACATTTAATTATTCATGTGAAAGAATAACCGTTTCAATAGGAGTGGTTCAGCAAGCTCCAAGCTAATGGCCACGAATGGCCTTGTACCTGAGTTATTCCAGACAAGGTAGGAGCTCAAATCCCCTCTAAGCAAGTATTCAAAACACCACTGCATTAAAGGCCTGGTTTTCTGCAAAGTCTCTCTGGGTGATGTCCCTTCTCAGACATTATCAATACGTCTCAGTGCCTTCCGAACCAGGTTTGCCTTGGCACACTCATGGAGGTAGAACAAAATTACCCAACCCAGACCACAGTCTTCTGCCCAGGTCAGGCTACACTGAGACTAAGTGCTTTAGAGCATTGACATGATCATCCTTCACTTTGTCTTGTGGGTGCCTCTTCTTCCTTCTACAGCAGTAGGAGATATACCAGGTGGACAAAGCCGAGACTGAAACTCGCTTGAAAACAACTCACACCGTGCCAGCCCTGATGTGACTTTGCAGTCCATAACACGATACTCAAGTTTGGCCCGTTTTGTTCATAGCCATATAAGGAAAAAACCATACCCTTCGCTCCCTGTGATATATCAGCACCAGCAAGCAGCAAAGAGTGTGTATATAAGCACTATACAGTTAGTTTCTGAGGCTGCTTAGGTTCAGGAAAAGCTGCTGTCACTATTGTGCAAGCATTCACCTTGCAGCATATCTTCTACAGTTTAGAGATCATAACAGAACCACTAAAAATAATACATAGACTTCAGAACAAAAAGCAGTGCTTGAAAGACAGTTTCGTAGGTTCTGCAGTATATTTTATGAAAATTCTTTACAAAAATTCTTTATAAAAATTATGTTTTAGCATTGAAGCATCACCTTCTTCCAAACTACTGCTCAGGTTTGGGAGCAGGGATAAGGGTTTAAATCCCTGTTAATATCCCAAACATAGCAGCTTTATGCCTGAGAGGACTGGAAAGGGGTAAACAGAAATACAAGACTTTTATTAAAATAGCAGAGGCAGTAGAAATTAACTAAAGAAAGAGGGATTGGAAGAATGAAGAGTGGAAAGAAAGGTTGTAGGAGGGGAGAAGCAGGTGGAATGTTTCAGAGGTAGGAAGGGACGATAGCTTCTTTCATGCATCTGTCTAGGAAGTGATGAGCAAATGGAAGATTTACAACACCTGGCATTTAAAGAGAAAGTCAATATTTAACAGGAGTTCTGTCTTTTAGAATATTGATTTTTGAAAATAAACACCCTTTAAAGAGCACGTACATATGAAAAACACTTAAAAGGAAGATAGCTGAGGTTCTGGGTTTTAGCATACTATGCAGCTGTCTCCAATGAGGCTGCCAGCTGCCACAAATGGAGATATGCACCTTAAAGAGGTAGAAATCGAGGAACAGTTGTCCTCAGTCATTCAGATCATATGATTTTCATAACTTAATTTAACCATTGAAGTCTATCTGCAATTCCCATGGGTCATGGAAATGTTACAGGCATAGGAAAATCCAGTATGAGGTTTACTTATCAGGGCTCCAGGCAGAAAGCAGTCTCTAATGTTCTCCACTTAGGATCCAATGCAGTTGAAATGAACAGGACATCCTATAGTGGTGTTCAGACAAGAAATGCACCAGTCACACAAAAAATTCCATGCCTCCTGCCCTGTCATAAGCAACACTACAGGCACGGAGCACATGCCACTTCTCCGTAGCACTTGTGGGCCTGCATTTCATGCCTTTCTCCTTAGAGACAAAAATGAAATAGAACTGCAAAAAGCTATTATCCAGGAAAAAAGTGTATGTAGTGTGCTTCATAGCTCATCTGTACTTGCAACAGCTCTCTAGGCTGTGATGGCTGCTCTCTTAAGAGTGTGACTGCACATATAAGTGAGTATTTATCAGATAGAGACACAGGAAAAACACGGTACAGTTATCTATTTTTACAGGAAAACACACGTTTCTATGCATGTACACATTTTTCAGATGTTACTGATTTCATAATACAGAGGAACAGTCCTCTGCAGAATATAATGATGAATCTGATCTCTGAAGTTTCCAAATAATGAGCCAAACTCTTATTCAAGCCTGTTAAATGTTGTGACTATGACCAGAATTGGTACTCTGTTCCCCAAAAAAGAGGATTTTGCTGCTCTATTGGAAATGAACTCTACGATGCTTTTCAAAATAGTTCCAGCCCTCTTTTTTGTTTTCACAGTGACATTTAAACTGAGTGCTGTCTCCATAGGTCAAGCCAATGCAGCTTAAACCACCACGTGTTAGTAAGTGGATACTAAAGGAGGAGCAGTATCTCAAAAACACTTTCTCTTTCAGAAGGAAAATGTCTTTTTCTGTTTCTTTCCTTAATCTGAAGGATATGCTTCTTCCAAATTGAAAAAACACGCGTATGGAAAACTATAACAGGAAACTTGGACACAACAGAAGGTCATCTTTAAAAAATTCTGAATTCCATGCTATAGAAGGTCAACCAATGTCATTCGCCCCTTGAGTCTGGTTACAAACCTACAGTTCGTTTGGAAAACTGTTATAAACAAATTTCAATACGCGCCTGCAGGGAAAATTAAATGAAACCTGTGCCACGCAGCCAAAACCATAAATTAAATCCTAAACCTTCATGCCCCAAAAGAGTCAACAGCCTCAGTCCAGAGAAAGGCTAGTTTATTTTATACACTCTGAGAGTTACTCAGATGTCCTAAATTCCATCTGAGCCCCTGAGCCTGGTGTTTCCTTTTGACTAAATGTTTTTGAAAGCCTGAAGCTAGCCAAGAGAAAACACCAAGCACAGAGACTCATGTGGAATTCTGGCTGCATTAATAAGCCCTAAAACGACAAAGGTCTTTTCCAAAATTTTTCCCCTGAGTAAAGCTACGTTACCCAAAGCCCCTTTCAATATCTCCGAGTGGAAAGGAATTATTAAAAAAGGGGAGGACTAACAGTCATCCCACAAGGTTTCAGGCTTTCCTTACAAATAAAGGAAACAAATCCTTGCCGAGTGCAGTGTACAAAAGCCAGCAGTGCAGAGTTCACTGGAGCAAGGAGTACTGTTTATTCACAAGTTGCAAGTACATATCCCCAGAAGAACTGAATGATGAGCAGTATATGAACTTAAGTCAGCTGAACTGTTTCTTTCTACTTAGCAACTTGTGTTCTGTGCAATTTCTTGAATTTCAAAATCTTTCTTTGAAAAGTGAAGTGGAACTAACAGAGCAGCTGCAGAACACTGCTGCTGTGTACCTGCTTCATTGCACAGGCCACTGTAGAAAGCATCCGATAAGAACTAGACCCTCTATCTCTAAAACAAAATAAATAAAAATAAAAGCCAGAATCGGTTTGGACAAATTGCTGATCAGTAGGCATGGCTTAGCATTAGGAGCCATTTTGAGGATGATTTGAGTGAGCTACAGAAACTCAGCGCTGCAGCCAAGGACGCTATCTGTAGAACGCTGGACTAAGAATTTCGTTCTGATTTCTTTCAGTGTTCCTCAGCAGCTGGCCACATACAGGGCAGCTTACTCTGAAGCTGTCTGATTTCCTTCTGTGCATTAGAGAACTTGATTCTCTAAAGACAGATGTTTGACATTTTTTTATCGCAACGCATCACCCAGTTCTATAGTATTAAAAACAACACTATAATCTCCTGGTTTATTAATTTCACTATGTGTACTGCTCTCCCCCTCCTCCTCTCCTAATGACCTGGAGCTGTGAACAGGCTGTTGTTCTGACACTACAGGGTATGAATGGCCTGTTAGTATTCAAAGTTAGTGCAGACACTGGTTGTTTGGCACCCTTGAATTTATGCCCATCTGTCAACGTGGTTTTGTTCCCACTCAAACAGCAATACGTCAGTTGCAAGAGTACTGGCACCAGGTGTAAGTATAGAGTAGACACTGCTAGGGTGCAAAGAAAAGTTTTGCTTTGCAAGAAGCTGCTTCTGATAGTAAGTAATCAAAACATATGGAGATTACAGGCTCAGATTTGTTGACACTTTGAGGCATAATGCCACAAACAAACGCTTTTATCCTTAAAATGTTTCATTTGCTGAGAATTTACATTTGAAAAGCCTAATTAAGGGACAATATCGTCCCCCACAGAAAATAAGCAACCTCTACAAATTCAGTGGATATCCTTTTGAAGTGAGCTGAAAAATGTACCCTTACATAAGGCTTCACGTTGTTAGTGGAAGGCTGGTGTTTCTTCCTCCTTTAAATGAGCTATGAGCATTCAAATAGGCAGAGACTAAGGAAAGTCATCCTGTGGAAAAAAAAAAATGAAACAGCAAGTTTTGCTTTTGGGGAACAACATTTTCTTTATTCTGAACACACTTCCTATTCAGTGGCAAAAAGAAGGCTTACTCCTTTGACAATAAGCAGTTTGAAACTTCTCTAAAACTGTGAACCACATTCAGAGATTAAGGACATGAACATGTGTTTGTTAGTTACTCAGGGCATTTGAAAGCTGGTCTAAGAGATTCAGCCTAATAAGAAGCATCCAAGTCTGAGCTCTAACAGAAGACTTACTTCTGTCGCTCCCTGGTTATTCAAGTAAGTAAAACTTCTCACTGTATCCTACTATCAGGGGACTAGGGCTCTCTAATGAGAAAAGGGTTGCCCCTTAAACACCCTGAGATATGATGAAGGAGAAACAGAAGGTCAATGGAACTTTGTTGAATTGGACAGAAAAATGACAGAAAGAGATAAAAATTGGAAAGGTTGAGCATAGCACCCTCCAGTCATGCCTTGGGTACACTGAGAGGAAAAGGTGCACTGCTGTGTCAAAAGAACACAGGAGTTCAAAACAAACCAGACTGGCTCTAGAAGTTGGATCTCTCATGATCAGTGAAGCCCTGACTTATGAAATTGGTATCTCCCATCGTTCCTCTATGTCCAGTGGACATTAAGTAGCAATCATTTAGGCAGCTGGTCTCACAAAGTTGATTTAATTTTTCTCCCCACCTGTACTTTCTGAAACCTCCAGTTTTCTCAATCTATTACAGTTAATGGTAATGAAAGTGCCATGGAGATAGCAGTGTGACAAAGAGAGCCTGGGCCTCCTCACTTGAGATCCTTCAAGGGCAATCTGTCTCTGCTTGTGCGTGTTACTTGGACTTTGGGGATGTGTCCTGCAATAAGCAGATGCAGGACTCTTTTCCAGTAAATTTTGGGAAAGTCAAAGGGAGGACCGGAGGAGTGCCCTCTTTGACAGCAGAGTGATTATATGAGTGAGTGAAAGCATCACTTTGGTATTAGCCTGTACTCTCAAGTGGCAGGATCTGGATAGAAAACATCACATTTTCAAGACAGTTTTGTTCATGGATAGGTACCAGGCATAAAGGGAGACCCAATAAAACCTTGCGCTAAATGTGTAGGGAAAATATAATGAGGAAACATCTTTCTCCCCACATCAAGGTAACTTGTAAGCTTACAAGTCAGAAACAGATGTCTGGCATCTCACTTTCAGAATGAGCAGCTCCCTAAAACGATTGCTGAGTTTTGTCATCTTTGGTGTTCTGCTCAAAGCCAACCATTTAGAGACAGAAATAGTTCTGACAGTGGTATGCAGGCTGGAGCTCCCAGCTTTGTTCTCTTGCCAGCAATTAAAACATTATGCTTTATATCCTTGTGACAAAAAGAAATAAAAATCTTTTCTTGGCATCTATGTAGCTTCTATTTTCAGATTTTTGCAAGGGCTTTTGTACTGCTTAAGAAAACAGGAAATTGAAAAAAATCAAATAGAATAGAAGTGTCAGGGTAAACCCATCACATACCCCTTTCATTCACAAGATGCTCAGGTGCTGAGGGTCACCAAACTCTTTCAGTTATGTTAACACAAACTGAAGTCATACTGAGGTGCAGTTCCCCACTGTAGCTCACACATTAAGATGCCTTAACAAAAATGCAGGCAGACTACTCTGGTGTTTGTTGGAAAGCGAAAGCAGGAGACAGAGAGAGGGCAGAGAATGTAATTCCTTCACAGTAAGTGGAAGCATTTCAGGATGAAATAGTACCAGCAGTACATATTAAATTTCATAACAGGAGTTCTCAGCTCAAATATCCTCTTTAGTCTTTGATTTCATAGCTGAGACTGGCAGAGCAAAACCACTATGAGACCAGATAAATATAAAAGTTTCACTTATTTTAAATTGCTTTTTCCCTCTAGCATTCAGCTCCAGACTCTCCGGATTCCTTAAGTTCAGACACCCTCCTATATATCTCACTTCATGCATCAGGGAAGCCACTTCTACCTTCCACGTTGCTATATTACTAGTTTCCAAAACTGCCTTGCAATTTGAGTTTTGTTATCTTTTGGCCTCTTCCTCCACAATAAAATAATAATAATAATAATAATAATAATAATAATAATAATAAAGTATTCCTGAGTTTTCAGAGAAGGTAAAAAAAAAAAAAAAAGTCATCTCTGTCTGCTTTGCACATCAATTATCTCTAATAAGCCGGCAGAAAATTCTCAGCCTTATCATAAAACCTTCAGAGAGAGAGGTTCAAGGCTAGACAGACCTTTTGTCTTTTATTGACCATATCCCCCTTTGAGACTCCTCAGGTGCAAACGCCAGATGCTTTCCAGCTTTCTTTCCAACACAGAGCTGTTGGAGAGGGGGCTGTAGACTTCCATTCCTCTAGGAGCAGTGCACTATTGCTTGCTTTGCATAAGCTAATACTTCCTGGGCCTCCTCCAAAATGTCTCCCTGCCCAAACAGACTGTTAATGACCGTTCCCAGGACTGCCTAAGTCTTTAACAGGTTGGTAGCTCATTATGAGAAACAATGACCCCTTTTCTAAGCAAGGAATCAAAGTTCTGCCTATCCATACATTAAAGCTTGTATTTCCTACAACATATTCATTGGTAATCACACTTAATGCATACCTACAAATGCAACAAATGTGTGTGACTCACTACTGCATATTGGTTAAGATCAGACAAAGATGGGCTGACATTTCAGTATAATAAGTTTGGAACAGAAACTGTCTAAACAGTGGAAACAGCAGTTATGATATACAATAGCTGTTGCTATGAACCCGCACTGTACTATTAGAAATATTTTTTTCCATTACTTTTTCCTGCATCATCACCATGCACCTAGGCAATGTCATTTCATTCTCACTGTGATTATTTCTTGCAGAGCACTCCTCACACTTAGCGGAACTACCGAAATAAAAATCCAGAAAACATATGGCTTGATATTCAGCCTTAAGATTTAGTGACACATTTTAACACGCTGCCACAAATATAAATATGTATCCAAACAAGTAGACTGTTTAGTGTATCCCATATGCGTATGTTTATATATGTGGAGAGAGAGATACACATCACTGTAGAACTGAGAACTATCATAGTGGGAACAGAGGAAAAGACTGTCTTCTATGCCAGTAAGTTGGTACAACCTGCAATGTTATTTGTTAGGCTTCCAGCTTAATTGACATAACTTATTTTCATGTTGCCTTAGCCATTATGAAGCCAGCGCCCATTGTGTGTAGGAGTTTAGCTCCCCATATGCTCAGTGCTGGCTCACTGCTAAGAGCTGTTGTGAAAGCTTCCTGCAGCTGGAAGGAGCCTCAGTGGGAGCTTCCCTCTTCCCCCGCTGAGATCGACTCTTACACTAAAGGGCTCATCCTTCACCCACACCTGAGCTACATGTCAGCTGTGCCTACAGCATGTTCTGTTCATCCTCAACCCTGAACCTCCTGCAGGCTTCTCTTTCTGGCTTGACCTGGGACCTGCCTAACCACTGTGGAGCTGCTGATTGATCACTGGGCTGAGGCTGATCCCAGTCACAGCCTCCAGGCCTGATCCTGGCAGTGCTAAACCCAGGCCCCTTGTTCGTGCAGTTGCTGCCACCTGCCATCCTCAGCATCCAGCTTGCCCGGCCCTGTAGAACTGCCAGCTGTCATTGCTCCTCCATGCTATTCTGACAGCAACTTTGTTTCTTTTAAATAGCAGCTGCTCCCGAGGACCTGCCCAGGATCCTGACCATGTAAAGCTCCTGCATTACTATTGTCAGCAGCTATTCCATGGTTGACAATACTACCATTAGTCGCCAAATAAGCATATCTATTCAACAACTTACCTACCTCACGTTTTCTCTGTACTCATTCCATTTACTACTTGTTCTTGAGAAGCTCCAAAATTATGATATGATTGGGAGCATAACCAGAACCTTAATTTTATTCCTAGCTCTCAAAGATAAAAGCTTAAAGAAGACGTTGACACTATGGCCCTTGTGTATATTAGCAGCAGAACCTCCTCCAGCATGAATGCAGAGGAAGCAGGTGTTCAGCACCCAGGAGTTTTTCTCAAGTCCACTCAAGATGCAATGGTAGCACGTATCAAACCTACTGACTGCAAATGTCAGCTGTGGGGCTCACATGGAAACGGGTCTCAGCTCCCAACAGGTTAAGAGGAACATGATATAGCTGAAAGACAACAGGGAATCAAGTGATTCATAGACAAGTAGAAGAGGCTTTGTTATGTTTTTCCCCCCTTGAATCAGAGTCATGTTTCATGGATGGTGAGAGAGAAGAGCCTCTACAGAGCTTCTGTGGATGACATCCACAGAATTCAAATGTATGCTAAGTTGAATCATTAATATTCATACATCAGTGTTACTGCCAAAAGAAATAATTTTTACAACAAATTTAGCTTACTGCGCTCTGAGCTGTCAAATCTCTACAGGATTTTGAAGCTCACAAGCTCCTTTTAAGCTCAAACTGAATCTAGAAAACAAAACCATCTTTTAACTTTCATGAACATCCATTGTTCTACCTTTTTTATTAATTTTATTTTCCTTTTCCAGACACAATAATCCTGTGGATTCAGCTTCCAATTTTTTCCAGTTCACCATGTTTATGAAGAGGTCAGTCACTACCAGAGCCACCGGGGAATATCCTTAGATGCCCGCTTCTTATTTGCTAAGGATTTAAACGTATTTTTGGCATCAAGAAAATATACTGATTACTTTTAGAACGTAATGCTTTGTTCACTGCGCTCCGTTTTTGACAAAAATCTTTTTTGTTTCTGTTACTAGAAATGTCTTGAACTAGGTGATCATTTCAGTGAAAAGACTTAAATCAGCCAACGTGCATTTATTATGTTTTACTTCTATCTGGTGAATTGTCTTTTGAGGCTTCTCTGTTCTGTCCAGGTACCACCAGGGTTTATTAGGTTGTTGTTCAAGTCAGAGCAGAGGACACTAAAATATCACTACATAAGTCACATGGTAGATTCCCTATATCCCAACTGTCTGACTCTGTCCAACAATAGCAGAGCAATACAGCTGCGAAGAAGCCGTATTTCACTTTTCTCTAAAAAAGAGACAAGATGCAAATCTGTATGTTTCATGTTACACAGAAGAAAGAATAATTATTAAAAAGGAGCAGCATCTATTTACAGCTGATGTCTCACAAACCAAGGTGGAAAAATTACTCTTTCCCCTAAACTTTTGAGTTTCCTAGATATATCTTAAATGTTAAGATGGTCCTTTGATGAAAATATTGTCATAGGAGCAGAGGCTTCGGCAAATTGCTCATCAAGGTTAGGAAAACCTGTGAAAACATGCCTACATTGAAGTCTTGCATGAGGGTTTCTTTACAGTTAGATCATGGGAAATACTTCTTTTCCAAAAATACAAATATATTTCTAAGAAAACCTTGGATGTTAGTTCTCACACAAAAGTAAGTTCTCAAAATAATCCAGTGTTGAAAAAATTTGATGGCTGAACACAGAATTTGAAGATGAACAGTCTCTGGGCATCATTGCCCCCTGAAACTAGAAATCCTTGATTTATTTCAGTCATCTGTATCAGACTTTCTAGTGTGGGAGGATAAGAACGTGGCCTTGAGTCAAAGCAGCTTCCACAACACGGCTACATTTTCATAACTGATCTGGCTGTGAAACTAAACTGGAATGCCAGTGATGTATTTTCTCTGTAGGCTTACAAACCAGATGAACAGGATCCCATGAAAGCTCATTCCCCAATTCATTTTCAACCAAATCGCAATTTATAACAAAAGATTCTGGACAACATCACAGGCATATTTGTAGCAGAGATTCATATTGGTACAAATGCATGTGTTATTTGTTCTGTAAAAGAAATATAAATCAAATAATGACAGGTCATGTTAATAATACTTTAGAAACAAATTGTGAATAGTAAACATTAAGCCCCTGAGTGTAGGCTTGTATTTGTTCACTGCTTTATACCATAATTCCCAGCAGCAGAGCAGCTCTCTGAACCCTATGACTCCACAACAACAATAAAACAACATTTTTCTTACTCAATACATACTTGCTCTGCCTGCTTAGCACATGTTTCTGCATCCTGTCATTTGAGAGTTGCATAGAAAAGCATGCTTGGGCTAAAGAAGCACTGCACCTTTTTGTGCTTTGACTGCTTCTGTCTAATTCTCTTTTACAAACTAACCTGTATGTCTGTATGGTGCAATACAGCACCATGAAGCAATTCCCATACTGTTCCTCAGCAAATTAGTGCTGAGGAGTGATATTACTGTATTACTGTAATACAGCACAGTATACTACTGAGAACACAGCTGGGCTGCAGAAGAGTGGTACTTGAGCATAGCATTGTATACACGGTCAATCAGACATGTCACCAAATGAGTCACAATCTCAAGCTACCACTGTACAGACACAGATGTATTACCTCAGGTACTAGAGCTATGCCAGGGCTGGCATGTGCATCTTGTTCTGGAAGGTACTGATAAAACCACATCCCCCTGAAGCACCTTCAGTTCCACGTCACTACACTTCAGTCAAGGGTGAATCTGCAAGCCACTAAATTTAACTCATTAGCTTGCTTTATCCTTTTCTTTCAAAAGAAGACAGTTGTGAGACACCTGCAAAAGAGGCCTCAAGGGTGAAAAAAAAAGGAGTAAAAAGAAAGTAGCTAAGGCAGAAATATCTTCAGCTAATAGAACTGTATGTGCAAAAAGACATGCGAGCCAAAAGCATGAGTCCAGATCTATGGACTACACTGTATGATGCTGATATATCTGCTTTATTTTGATAAGGCAATACAAGTTCTCTCTAAAACCTGTTATAAAAAAACTCTTATATGCATATATATATATATATGTACATATTATGTTTCCCAGGAATTACATATTATTCACTGTTCTTTACTAAAATGGCCTTTTACTTAAAAGCCAAGGCTTCTACCAATATGGAAGTATGCAGGTTGCTCAAAAAGTAATGCCTCCAATTTGTCTCCATGGAAATTACAACAGATAAAAGAGCGCAATAACACTGTTTGATGGAGCAAATTCTCAGCTACAAAACAGTATTTTTCAGCATAGACACCATTATTAGCTACGCATTTTCATCAGCCATAAACAAGAGCTCTTTATTTTGTGGTGTGACAGCTGGGCATGGCAATTTGGAACATGGCTCGTCCTTCACATCGCTGCCCTCACTGCTGAAATTCACCACTCACTCACTGTGCTAATAGCCATTGTTGGATCTTTGTAAACATTCAGCAAGCATCAATGAATATCAATGGGTGCCATCTTTCCTGCATGGAGGACTTCAGTTCCACACCTTCATACACACTTCCATGTCAGACAGACACCATTTAGTCAGAGTGCCCCTCCACTGCCATCTGTCACATATTCCATTACCTAGAAATGTAATGGAATATTGGCAGGAAGTTCCAACCTCTACTGCCATACCACCATCATCCACTTCTGACATCACAGACCAACAGAATAAAATAAAAGGCATTACTTTCGGATCAGTCCTTGTAATTAGCATTCATCCCGCATTACTGTGTGGCATGTATTCTCTTCCTGATTACACTCTTAGATTTAATTTAAAGGTCTATTTGTATTTTTCAAAGGATAATTTTAATTTTGTGTTTATAGCCAGAGTAGGGAAATAGATTAGGGAAAGCAATTTACTCAATTTAATTCTTCAGTTGCCCATGAATACACTACACTCTTCAATTAATTTATTTTGTATTAATAATCATTGCAGAAAAAAATGCTAGTATATAATTCTTAGTCTATAAATGCATTTCTAAGCACTTCATTGCAGACAACTCACATTCTACAGTCTAAAATTATGTATAGATCACATGCTATCATTTCAATAGCTATTTTGCATAACCAACCAAGCAATTATCCAAACATTTTTATAGACAAATGTATTTAGCAGAATACAAATGTAAGGTAAACATGAGAATACTTAAACATGTTTTTAGAAAATATGCTCCTAGAGGTTTACATATTGACCAGTTCTCTCCTTCAGAAAACAGTGCACCATTTCATACTGCACTTTCAACTTCTTATTTCACTACATCATAATGAAGAGGGCCAAGTGATAATCAACATATAGCCATACGTCTCTTGAGATTTTTCAGAGATCAAGGTGTACTGAGTGGAAAAAAAATATTTTATGTATACTCTCACCCTTAGTAGTAAGTGTATGAAGACCCCACTGATGTCTTTCAAAAAAGAATGCAAATGGCTCCGTGAACTGAACAGTTCAGAGCCACTCTGGGTGATAAAGAGGTGCAAGATTTTATGCAGTATTCACTCTGTGCCGAGTTTTCCCTTCTACTCTCAAAGTGACAATGCTTTCAACAAACTTGTGCTATTGCAGATGATACATCTGACAGGGACCAAAATCCTACAAACACATAAGCTATATAGAAGCATAATTGAAAATTATGTCCACAGGTAATTTTTAGTCCAAATTACAGAGAAAATAACCAAATATTTTCTCCTATTATTGGGACTCACATTAGGATTTGCCAGTTTTGGAACAGATAACTACATTGCAAAGATCTACACATGAGATACTTCCCTAGGGTCTCATCATATATTCCACAGAGATAAGTAAGCACTAAAATGGACTACACACATCATCCTAATTATTATGATGGCCATTAGACATAAGCATGTAAATTTGTAGATAATAAATCCTATCTGTGGTAATAAGAGAAGTTTTGACTGTGAAAGAGCTGTAATGGAGCTCTTCAGCAATACTTTTTAATAATATAACACTTTTCAGTAAGTAGATTTGTATCTTAGATAGTAGTTACTATCTACTAGTAGATGCATATATCTTACATCTTCTTAATTCTTTTCCTACAAATAGAAAGCTACGTGCCAGGGAAAAGTAGATTGTTTTACACATTCAGAGGAACTAAACAGGAAGAAGGCTTCGGATTTTTCCTAGAGCAATTGATCTAACTAAAATTTAGAGGGACTCCATTTAACTTCTCCACTAGTAAGCGACACAGACTTCCCCATTTATGGAAAAAGAGCTCATCTTCTACTGTAAAAAATATGAAACAAGATGGTTTGGCACAGATCTAATTTTGCTTGCATGCATCTCTTAACTCTGTTTCATCAAGCTGCTATTCTTTGTATAAATACTCTAGTTGCTACGTAAGCAAATCTTACACAAATAAAGACTGTCATTAAACTGCTCATTTAAGCAGTTGATTCAAGTGAAATATCAGGGTTCTATAGCCTGCCAGATAAGCACTTGGGAAGTGTTGCTCTGTTATTTGACATGTTTCCTTTTTTTAAATCCTAAAGAATTTCATGACTTGCACAATAAGCAGCTTTACATTTTAAACTGGATGAGCATAAGATACCGAGGCAAAAAAAAGAAATCTATAATTGAAAGAATAAGCAACTCTGTTGATACTTCATTGTTGACAGGCTTGCATGAATAGAACCAAAACATTTTCCTGTGTTGGGGTACAAATGGATTTGAAATCTCACAGCAGTCAAAGAATGAATGCAAGCTCAAAAAGCATGGTACACCTCAGTGAAAGAAAAACCTGTGACCAGAGGATATTCTTTTTCAAAGTACTACTGCAAAGAGAATGAAAGAAGCTCTCATTTTTACCCATATGAATTCCCATCTAAGTCAATCCACAAGTTCTTTTGTTGCCTAATGAAATGAAAGGACATTTAACACTCACCAGCTGACAGTTCAGATCTTTTCCCTCTCCAGTATTAAGTACCACGGTATTTAGGCCCATTTGTCACAAAAGATGTAGACGCTTTTGGAATTTAGAATGCCTGTCTGCGATTTAATGCCTTCTCATCTGAAATGCATACAATGAACAGGAAGCAGCATTCTTAGAGTCAAGCATATCAGCCTAGAGCAGGGTTTACACGTTGCTCTGAAGGTGGATTGGTCACCAGCAGGCCCCTCATCTTCAGCAATAAAAACATGGCAAGTGCATAGTATCCTGGACGCCATAAAGACAGAGTAAGATCAAAATCAAGTTTAAACAAAAGAATTGCTAAACATGCTCAAAATTACAGTTCAAAAGATGAAACCGTTGAAGAAGAGAAGCAATATGACTTCACGCTTTTCCTCTTTGGAAGCATTACTTTTTATGAATAAGCTCTAATGGTATTGTACAAGTTCGAACTCTTCAACACAGAGAAAATGTCATTTTTACCATAGTGAGTACACAAGGCCAAACAAAAGTCACTTTATCTATCCTTGAATGCTTTATTCAACTGTGTAAATTGCCCTCAGGTTAAGGGGAATACTGGAAGATATTTGGATAATACATGAAATCTCACAGATTTAAGGGAAAATGAATTAAACAAGACATTTCACTTTACCAAGGAAAAACAATCTACTCTGAGATTGAAAAAAATACATCATTTTAGAAATAAATGAGAAGTCTCTTACACTAACTGAATAAAAAACAAGGATTTAATATTAAGGATTAATATGTATCCCTTCTCTTTGTGTATGACTTACAGACAGTACAATTCAAGGCACAGCTTTATTACAGTTACGTGGGAAAATAAATCTTGTTTATGCGAATTTGTTTGAACCCCATTCTGAGTCATATATTGAGATACCTAAGTGCTTCCATGAAAGATTACCTTGCAATAAGTATTCATCCTTCTAAACCATAAATTCTGCAAATTATTTTTAGATGTGCTAAAATGTAGCCCATTCAGCAAAGAATGAGCTGTTCAGATAATGAAAATGAGGAGTGTGAAAAAAAAAAGGTCTTATAGATTTGTAAATAATATAATCACAGCGAACGTGTCTTGTACTTTCTTTTCTACATACTCCTGACTCTCTTTGCAATACAATAACCTTGAAACAAAACTCGTGAGGATGAGGAAAAAAGAGGGCATCTTCTATGGCAGTTAGTAAGGCAGCGCTTTTACGTACAAGATAGTAAGGACTTTTAACTAGGTGAGTACATCCTTGACTATGATGAAGAGAAAGGTGCATCAATGAGAACCTAATAATCAACTTTTAACATGACACATAGAAATAAAAAAAAAGAAGCTGCAATACTACTGGAGTTATATATGAATACTGCACACTGCACCTTACTTCATGGGAAGCATCATTTGCAGGCACTGAGTGAGGCATCTTCCCTAGTCAACTATGGCAACCAATCCCAGGGTTAATCATCTGCTCTGATTTTGGCTGGGATGTAGCTCATTTTCTTCACAGTAGCTCATATGCTGCTGTGTTTTGGATTTGTGACCAAAAATGTATTGGAAAACAGTAATGTTCTAGCTCTTGTTGAATGTTTTTCTCATGCTGCCCTAGGCTGTGGTGCACTAGTTGGGAGAGGACACAGCAAGGAACGTGACCCCAAGCAGCCAAAGATGTATCCCATACCATATGATGTTGTCAAGAGTAAAAGATGGGGAAAATAAGGAAGAGTGTGGGAAGGGGACATTCATGGTTACAGTATTTGCATTCCCAAGTAATCATAACACAAAGCAGAAGCCCTGCTTTCCTGGAAATTCCCCTCACTTGCTTGCCAATGGAAAGTGGTGAATGAACTCCTTATTTTGCTTTACTTGCACTCACAGTTTATGTCTCACCTGCTAAACTGTCTTTCCCTCAGCCCATGACTTCTCACTTTCACCTTTCCCATTCTCTCTGTGAGTGTGTGAGTGAGCTGCTGTGTGGGGCTTGGCTACCCCACAGGACTAACCTACATTATGACCCAAGGCTGAAGTTGATAAGATGCCAGAGAATGGTTTTAACTTGTTTGTACCATGATATTATCCATGCCAGAGCATTATGAACAGCAAGACACATATGAGGAGACAAGAATGTAAAATACCAAAGGTACACCGATTGCAGTGGTCAAAGAGGAGGGAACAACAACAAAATCACAGTGATGGCAGTCTGACATATGACCCCAAATCAGCTTGTACTGCACCAGGCCCAGCAGACACTACAGAAGAAAATTTTCCTATCAAATTTAAAAATGTCAGATGTTAAAGATAAGAAACAAGCAGAAGAAGCAAATATTACGATTACATAGACACGGCATAGTTCTGTTATGCTAGTCATGGAAACCAAGCATACAGATCAGCGTGGTATTTTCTAACTGCTGAAAAGGAAAATAGAGCCTCTACTCAAGAGTACGAATGCAATAATATCAATGCTAATGACTGTTCTCCAATTGCAAAATGTTTCAGTACCACAGCTGTCACATATCACATCATATTTAAGAGGTTCTACCAAAAATGAGTTACAGCTGTACTTTGCTGCTCCCAGGCACAGCTCTTGCTGAGTAAAGGCACTACTTGCAGTCATGAGGTGTCCAAAAAGAAGAGACCGAGAGACCCTTTTTAGACACAGGTTAATAAGCAGAAAATGCTGTAAGAGGACAGTGAGGGAATTACGATCTCTGAGAGATGGGGGGCAGGGTTGTTTCCTTTGTCAAGATTTGTACAAAATCTTGAAGCGCATTTGGCCAAGTTTACTGAGATGAGCCTGTGTTTTCCATGCTCTTTCCTCAAAGTACATGGTGATCCTGACAGTAAAACTCTATGCTAACATTGCATTTAACTACTACTGCAGCCTTTATTTCTCCATGTTTACCTCATCAGAGATTTTTTTTTATGTCAATAGGACCAAGGCCAGGTCTTTCTTACTGATGTAAACCCAGAAAAATCATCACCAAAACCCAAATGCCAAGTTTCCATTTCTGCATGTAAATCACATATTTAATGCATACTTGTTTACTTAAACAGGGAATTTAAGCCCATACGAAGGGAGAGCCAATTAAAAACTTCTCATAAGGAAAAAGGAAACTGATAACACATGTAAAATAAATTATATAGTACCACCGTTATTAATTTGCAGAGTCAAGCAAGAGTTAAGATTTAAATGCTCATTGAAATACATATACAAGGTATTTTTTCTGTCCCATGTGTACTGTAAAGGACTTAAAAATAGTACGACACTTGGGATTGCAGCTCTGCTCTTACAGCTTTTAAAATGCACAAGTAAAAGTATGTGCACAGCTATTTTGGTCACTCCTTGGGGGAAGTTATTTGAATTTTCATATAGTCTGGCAATACATCTGCAATTATTTTGTTATTTAGAACATATGTTCCATGAAACATAATACCAATTAAAGAGCTGCTCTGTATTTATATTTGATCAAATATATGTGTTTGTATTATATATATATGTATTTAAAAGGCTAGGTTTACATGCTTAAGTTCCAATCAAAGGAAATAAGAGGATTTAAATGTACTGAGGCTGGTTTAATTACCACTGATTTCTGTTTCTGTAGTAGTTTTTACCTCAGGATTGCAACATGTTAATTAAAGCTTCTGTTTAGAGAACTCTTCCTCTCCAAGAATGCTATTTTGCACATGCTTAGATTCATAAACATAAATTTAACTACATATTAATGTGACTTCCTGAACAGCGATGGCTTTATTACATAGGTAAGGGTTGTTTTTTCTTTCCTCCTTCAAGGAACTAAATTTCATGCTGTCCCCGAGGCCTTCTCAACTCATGTAGTCAGTCTCTTTAACAAGTTTCACTCTGCTATAGTCAAGGGAAATGAAACAGAGATCCACAGTTTCCAACCTAGTCCTTAATTTTGGGGACATTTCCTTTTCCAGACAAGTCTAAAATCCTAGGGAGTTTTCTCAAAATGAAGGGCTGCATGAAAGAGGAAACTCAAACCCAACCCACTCAGTTTTATTGGCATTTTTTTGTTTGGTTTGCTGGGAGAGGAATGGTGATGTTCATATCTGGCTCTAAACTTGCAGAAAACCATATTGTTATAGAAACATTAGCTCTCTGGCCACCTTAATATCAACAAGAGTCATTATAATTTACAGCCTCACAAAGAGGGATAAAAGATTTAAAGGAAAAAAAGAAAAGCAAAATTCTGCCCTATTTAATCACTCATAGACATGCCTTAAGAGTTTCCCTTTAAGACATGTTTATGAGCTCTTGGTTACTTAATCAAATAACGTGTCAAAAACAGACAGTCCTATTCCCAGTGCTGGAAGCCCAGTAGACACAAACCTCATCTCTGCAGACATGCAACCACCTTAGCACAACAATGAATCCAAGTTAATTTTCTAAACAGCAGGAAGGTGGCACTTATTTTTTTTCCAGATTCAAGTTATAGCTTGAAGAATATTGCAGTGCACTGCAGGGAAGATTCAAAAGTGAGAAAAAGGAGTGAGAAACTCAACATGAATTAGCACATTGGAAGGGTGAAGCACATCTGACCCACTGTCCCTCCCACCCTGGAGTGCCCTGGCACATTTAAAGCCACAAAATGGGCACACTTGACCAAGAACAAACTCTTAAAATATTACACCCTTGTGTATGTACAATTTAATATGTGTACATAAGTATTTAATAATTTCCTCTCCCTCTACAGCACTCAGCCTGGGCTGGCAAATGGGCTGCACAGCATAGGCTTCACTCCTGATTTTTGTTATTGCTGAGCCTCTCCAACAGTGCACTGGACTCCTCTTACAAATCAAACAGCAGTGACTAAATACAAACTTTTGTTCTCCTTTACAATGTTGCTGGCCATTAGAGCTAGGAAAGATAGCAATACTATATACGGTCCAGCTGAAGTCTTAACCTGCATCTTTTGTTTGTAGGTCAGATCCAGTAAGACTGCTGTTTTAATAAGGTAATTTTTAATAAAGCTTTATATTTTTTCTCACCTCTGTGGTCTTAAAGTTAAACACATCTTTAGAAATACCAGCCAGTATCATTTAAAAACTGTTTCTTGAGTTTCTGCAAGTCTAAGTTCCTTTAGAATACATACTCACCACGTATTAATATTCAGTTGTTCCAGTTTTAAAGAACTCGCTTGGAATAAAACATGCTATTTTCCACAACTGTAAACAACAGCATATGGCATAAGTTGGTAACCTAAAATGGTAATTACACAGCTTAAGAGAAAACAACAAGCAAGCAGCCTAATTACTTCCACTCCCCCCTCTGCTCTGCAGTTTAGAGACCTCACCCATCTCAGAAACCCAGTTTAAAGGGACCGGAACAAGCTGTGTCAGCACAGCAGGTCAAGCCTCGAACTCAGAATTTTCTGAAGACTGTTTATGATTTTTTCTTTCATAATTTTTCCTCTGGAAATTAGTATATGTAACATATCAGGAAGATTTCTCAAAGGAAAATCCACTCTGTTGGAAACTTTGCACTGATCTCATGAATAAGCAATGCAATAGCAACTACGTGCCAAGAAGTGCTCTGGAATAACCATCCCTACTTGTATATCTGCTTCCCAAACACACTGGAAAAGTGGTGAACTTTGCTATTTACTCAGAGATTAACAGGCACTTCGAGGTAAGAATCCTACAAGCAGGCTTAAGGGGCAGGAGGGATTTCTGATGAGCTCTCCCCACTGACAGCTCCTTCCTGCTAGAACCACTGTGAGGTACAAGACAAGTTCTGAAGCACTAACTCATTGCAATGCCTTATACATAAGGAACTGAAAAACAATTGTCATTTCAGAGCAAAATTTTTCACTGTGTCAGAAACAGAAGGTTCCTGGGCAAAGCAGACAGCAAGCAGCACAGTGAAATACTTCTATAATAAGCCAACACTTGAGCTCTGTCCTGACTTCAATTTCTGATATCAGAGCTTAGCATCATGCAAAGTAGCATTACTTGTCTCATAGTGAAGTAAGAGCAATATAGATAATGACAGTAACACAGTATTTTGCAGAAGATCTCATTTCTAAAAGTATAATGCAAGACGCTCACATGGTCCCTACCTGGCACTTGCTCTTAGAAACTCACTCTGCTCTACATATAAAAAAGCTATGAAAACATGGATTTTCTGTGGAAAGAGTAAGCACTTTTCTCCACTCAAAAAGTAAACACGATCTTGAACACAATTACTTTTTCTAACATGGTGTCCCAAGAGATTACTTGAGATGTACTCTCTTGAGGGCTTATGGTCTGATGTGTCTGAAAGTGAGAGAGGAACTGGAGATCACTACTAACTCCACTTTGTCACTGACACCTGTTGATGAGAACTGGGAGACGAACTCATTGACAGCAGCTCTGTGGAGAAAGACTTGGGGGTTCTGGTGGATGTGATGCTGGACATGAACCAGCAGTGCGCACTTGCAGCTTGGAAGGCCAACAGTATCCTGTGCTGCATCAAAAAAGAGGTGGCCAGCAGAGCAAGGGAGGAGATTGTCTCCCTCTACTCTGCCCTTGTGAGATCCCATCTGGAGTATTGCATCCAGGGCTGGAGCACAGGAAGAATGTTGAGCTCTTGGAGCAGGTCCAGAGGAGGGCCACAAGGATGATCAGAGGGCTGGAGCACTTCTCCTACAAAGACAGTCTAAGGGAGATTGTCTTGTTCAGTCTGGAGAAGAAAAGGCTCCAGGGAGACCTCATTACAGTCTTCCAATATTTGAAGAGCGATTATAAACAGAAGAGGAACTGAATTCTTTCACCGTCTAATAGTGATAAGGGGGAATGGTTTTAAAAGTAAAAAAAGGAGTGATTTAGGTTCAACGTTAGGAGGAAATTCTTTACTCAGAGGGTGATGAGACACAGAAACAGGTTGCCCAGAGAAGTCAAGGATGTCCCTCTCCTGGAGGTGCTCAAGGCCAGGTTGGATGGGGCACTGGGCAGCCTGATCTGGTGGGGGGCAGCTCTGCCCATAGCAGGGGAAGATGGAACTTTAAGGTCCCTTCCAACCCAAACCATCTACAAATTCTATGATACAGACCATTCCCCTCCCAACAACTCACCACAGTACTTAGAAGCTTACTGGGACAAAGTGCAGAGCAGCACCCCAGTGATAGCTGTAGAGATTTGTAAATTCATGAAACTGCTCTTATGAATCTTCATCTTTGCTGATTTCTTCAAAGTTCCTAAGGTCCTGCTTCAGTTCACTGAAAAATCATACAAACTCTAAAGCACTCAATTGAGTTGCAATGACAGCACAGGTTGTGTTGCAAATAATGTAGCTGTCCATAGAAAGCCTTAAGCTGCTCTGTTTCAAGTGTCACACCAGCAAAATGTTATTCTGTGATAAAGCTAATATTAGTAAATAAAAAATAGCATTGTTAATACACCAATTATAATTAAATTACCAGTTTATTAATTATTTGATATTATATATTACTTTTTACTTTTTGTCATCAGGAACAAGAAATATTATGCATTATACAGCTGCACAACAGCAAAATATTTCTTAATTATTTGGCTTGACATCAAAAACAGGAAGTTTGAACTGTTTCCCACCAAAAACGTCCTGGAAATCCTCTTTGGGAATTGCAGCCCCCTCAGAAATACTATACGCCATCTCAGAACATTTATTTAAAACACTAGGAAGAATGTGAGGCTGACAGAACATGAGATCGTGCTTTCAGTTTCCCCAGATTGCCCTTTTGCATGGTATTTGCCATTTTGCAAACACACGTATTTCACCTCTCAAATCATTATTTGTGAGTGATTTATTTTATTTATTTGCACACTGTGATCAGTGTCATTTTGCAAAGTATGTATTGATGCCTTTCGATTTGTGTTCACAGAAATGTCTTGAGATGTTGTCAACAGGCAGATGTTGCCTTCTGTTACTTGGAGCTTGTACCAAACACCGCAATAAAAAATCAGATCTGCAAATATGCTGCAAATATATGTATGGATTTTTTTTTTTGTGATTTTTCTTCCCCTAAATTGGATTAATACTATTGAAACAAGGGCATTTTCCAAGCTAGCCCAGAAAGCAACAAGGGCTCTCAGCAACAGCACAGCTCCCCTGGGAATTCCAGCAGACCACAAAAGGAAATGTGTTAAGGGCTAAATTAAATCCATCCTTTACATGAGCAGAAGAGGACAAAAAGAATACAAGAATAGTTCCTTCTTGCCACGCTCTGAGCATCATGAGCTGTAACCAGATGAAGGGAAGCAGAATTGTGGCCCTCTCGTGCACTGCTTCAGGAGCTAATTCAGTCCTGCTGCCCCAAAGCGTGGTACAAAGACATGCGATCCCTGAGCTGCAAATTCTTGAAGGCTTGGGGAGCATTCGGGGCAAATGTTATTACATGTTCACCTTGTTTTTATCTTTTCTTGCCCTCCACAAATCCACTAGTGGCTGCAGCAGAAGGCAACATCAATCTGGGTGGATAATTGGTCTGTCCCAGCATGGCCATTATGCTCAATTTCACACAACCTGAGGAATTCTTAGGGAGGGATTTTTTGAACAGTGAGGCTCATCAGAAGTCCCACATCAGCTAGCATCTTCTTTTATCCTAATGATCCGTCAGCTAATATTCTTCTCCCAAGTTATGAGTCCCAGGTTTAAAGAGAAATTGCTAGGTTTTATAGGTATTTCATCTTTCAGAGCTTGCTTCTGCATTGCCCACAGTTTTTGAAAGACACAGGCTACTTCCTACTAGTTCTTCTATTATTTTCAATAAGGTCTGCTTCTGTTCAGCCTGCTTGTGTATTCATGCTGATTACATAATTGCTTTCTAGCATATCTGCACAGATGTGTGCAGAAGGACTTCTCTTGAAGCCCCTAAGGCTTCCCTCACCATAGAAGTCTCATCTCTTTCAGTACATAACTGGTACATCTGGGCTGGAAACCAAGAAATGATGGTTTCAGTCAGACACGGCTTCACCTGTGAAGCTGCATCTCTATCCCCAAGCAGCAGGACTCTAAATCCCTGCAGAAGGGAAAGGCAAGCTGCTGGGATGGTAAAACCTTAAACTGCAGCAGCTAAACCCACTCTATCTTTCAGTTGGAGCCCTCTTCTAGTAAGTCTCACTGCTGGATCGCAGAAAAGGTCACATTATTTAAAGAGATATGAAACAAAAATGTTGCTGCTACCTAATCCTCAAGGCTGTGAGCAAAAGGCTTCTCAAGGGCCTTGAAGAAAATGTCAAGGTACGGAATTTCTTTTCATACAAACCTTCCCTGCTCAGATGAAAGTTTACTACTCTTAGCCCGCAGTGGAAACAAAGGAAAACAAAAATAATGTACGTGCCATAACAACCCCAAGGCACAGCAAGAAGAAAAATAAAGCAGAAAGAAATAATTCACAGCAAGGTTAGAGAAACATAAGAACTACAATAATGCAACATAACAGGTGTAAGAAAGCAAAATGAATGGATTAGATAGGGTTGGATCAGCATGAGACACTAGCATGGCCTGACCTTTAGAGCAGAGGTGTACAAACACTAAATTACTGCCAAAAGCAGTTTGTGATCTACTGCCAGTAGCAGCTAATTTGCTTCAGTGGAAGAAAAGGAGAGACGAGAGATTACAGCTGCTGTTTATACATGGGAGAGGACATTGAAGCACATATTTGTGGGAAGCGCAGTGCCAGCCAAACAGAGCTAGCAGGCATTTTCTTGATGCATTCTATGTCAAGGGTTCGGGGATCTTTTCCTTACCCAGATAATGTCTGAGATATCTATAAGAAGGTAGTAAGCAAATAAATAGGAAGACCAAATGTTGTTGCAGATAGATATGAAGACAAGTCTGGACTTGAAGTGATAGAAGTGCAATGGCTGTGTAATGACCAAGACTGGGTGAGGTAACAGACTCTTGTATTTGTAGTGGATGTGGGCAACTTGACACAGGAGCAAGGAAAGGTTGAGCGTATGCCACCCTTACTGTGTTTGCAATGTATTCAGTATCGGATGAGAGGCTAAAGAGCCTGACATGTCTGAGAAAAGTTACCTATGGCTATAATTCTCAGAATCCTTTCAGGTTGGACACGCAGTGCACTGTAAAAGTGCTTGACCTGTACAGAGAAACAGCGTATGATGCAGGGTCAGCCGACTGACAAAGGCTTGCTTCAGAGATGTCCGCAAGAAGACAACTTGGAAAGAGAGACATTATCTGCATGTCATGCTAGAAGACTGTACTGTATCCCAAAGTGAAGAGAGTCAAGGGGACCCCTAAGGAGATCTCAAACTGTATTCAGGCTTGAGCCTTATTCCTTTGGTCTGATGTCATAAATTTACCATCTCTGTAAATGGATATTGCTCCCCAGTTGATCTTTATAGCTGCTCACAAGGTAACAATGTGACAGCACTGCTCCGCGTTTACATCACCACCTTCTGAGGCAGATCCTAATCATAAATATAAATGATATATTTGCATCTGAAAAGGCCCCTTTGTCAACTCAGAGAACGGTTTCAAGCATGAGGAGACAAACGAAAAAAATATGCCTTTCCCTGTCTGTTTAACCATTTTAATTTGTGTTTCTGTATCACAAAACAGCTGTAGTCACACATACCAGAATGTGACTGTGCTTAGTGGAATAAAAATTCACTTCCAAGGGCTGATAAGCAAGGCCTCCTGCAAGTCAAGTTAGTCCAGATTAAATTTAGAATTTATCAGATGCTTATAGAGTTTGCAGTTTTACTAGTAAATCTCCTTGAGTTTATGATCTTAGCAGCCTAATTGTAAACAGAATGCAATTACAAAACTATATATTATAGAGTGTTGTTAGATACTCTCCAGCTACTCATCAACAAAATTTCCCTCACAAAATCACTTCATTCTAAATTCTTTGGCTTTAAAACTGATGTTAGTTATGGAAGCAATTTAATTTTCCTGCTACATTTAAATATGAGACTCTAAGTTGTGACATCCTATAAATACATCTGACAGAGATAAACTTCCAAGATCCAGTTGCTACTTAATAAAGGAAGGGAAAAATGGAGAGAGAAAAGGAACTTCAGTGACAAAATCTAGTTGACTTCCTAGTTTAAAATTTATAGCCTAAATAATTACCTTTGATAGATTTCCATCTTTAGGCTATTTTGTAATAGAGTGGGAAAAGGAATCATGGAATCGTAGAATCACCAAGGTTGGAATAGACCTCCAAGATGATCCAGCCCAACCATCCAACTATCACCAATATTTCCCACTAAACCATGTCCCTCAGTACAACATCTAAACATTTCTTGAAGATCTCCAGGGACAGTGACTCCACCATCTTTCCCTGGGCAGCCCTTTCCAGCACCCGACCACTCTCTCGGAGAAGAGGTATTTCTATATTTGGAAATATCGTATCATTTCTATATCGCATCATTTCAATATCTGACTTCAGCACTTTGCAAATTCCTGTTTATTAAATAGAAACTCAGAGTAAGATGAAATTACAGGTAATGCAAACTCCCATCTTGATATCACAGTTTCCAGTAGCTCTGCCTAAGATCTGTAACACAATTCAAATAGATTCTTATTAGTGTTTCTACTCAGCTTTTCTGCTTTTGGTTACCAAATTTTCAAAAAAAGACCAAACAAACTTGAAAGTGATCCTACAAGGACTTACTGATAAATGATGTTTGTTATCTGAAGCGGCTAGCAGAAGCTTATCCTCCTCGCAGCAAGAAAATACATTATACTGATATAGTACTATAGAGAGCCAGAAGCCAAATGAAAATTTTCTCCCACAGCCTATGGATGTTGACAACGATAATAATTTAATTGCAAAACTGAATTGAAATTCGGGCTATGTTGGTTGAAATGCTTCCCAGAGTTCACCAGAGTTCCCAGTGATTCTGGGTTCATTTCTCTTTTCAAGCAGAAGCCACAGAAATCATAAGAAACTTCTGAGGCCGTTCAGCTCTGACCCCACGCCAAGTGCATCTTGAAGTCACAAGTTCTGATTGGGGATTTAGGTTTGGATTCCACTCAAATCCCCAAACACCAAGCAAAATGCAGAAAAAATCAGAAGCCTCCCACCATAAGCATACTTGCAATTCACTTGCTTATTCTGTGACTCCTTTTTAAAAAGCATGATAAACCTCGGAGAATCTAATTGATAGAACGTTTTCTCTGTGTCCTTGGCTAATGCGGCCACCCAAGATGCTTTGATACTACTGTATACTTAACAGAGAAGAAAGCCACTAAACAAGCCAGAAGTATGGTCGTCTCTGAAGATACAGCTGTTTTCTATGAATGTTATAGGTTAATGTTAATTCACAGACAAGAGAAGTGGAGAAAAGATTTGAAAGCATGGAGGAATGGGACAAAATACAGAGTTTGCATACTATATAGTATGGAAAGCTGTGTGTGTGAGCAGGAAGTGCTTTGAGTGTGGGTCAGTGGCAGAGAGTAGGCAGCCAGCGAGATAAATTCACACATGGAAAATACTATTCTGACCTTGTGGTGCCCAGATACATTTCCCCCTCCAAGCAGTCTGGCTCTTGGGATCAGTAAATCTGCTCACCTGAAGCTGTTCTAGATTCTTTTATTTTGTATTTACCTATCCCCATTCCCTAACATGCAATTTTCCAGACAAAGACCAACAGATTTTTCACAATAGCTTGCTTTCAGTTTCCTACAGCAGAAGAAAGAAAAGAATGACTTTGTAGCAGGCTCATATCTCACAAGCAGGGTTACATATAACAAAACTGAATGGTGTTTGTTAAAAAATGGACAAAAGCTTAGATATGGAATTTTATCCCTTCAGAGTGTCTACCACATGCCTTCACAGTTATTCAGGTAATCCAAAAGAGTGAAAGAATGCTTTCCAGAACCACTTTCTAAGGCAGAATAGTAAATAACCTTAATGTGTGTGAAGATCAGTGTGGAGATTGACTTATACCGACATGTGGGACTTCCTTTCTGCTTTTACTCATCAAAAACTTGGAACAGATCTTCCTTCATGTTTGAGCTTTGCTTGATGTATGAAAATATGGCTGGTGAGAAAGCACTAGTTGCATCCTCATAACTCTTATGGACAGTTGACACTCCCAATATAAAGGCTTAATCTAGTTGCATATGCCCACCAGCAAGTTTTTTCGATAGCTAAAAACAATTGGTATTTCCAGCTCAGATTGATACCTATTCTTCAATAAAGCTTGAAATGGCCTTGCCTTATGGTGAGAAATCTTCTAACTTCTCCCTCTTTCCAGTCTGAAACTCTTAACTGGCTTGAATATGATTGCGTAGTAGCATACCATAACTGATAACCAAGACAAACCTGTTTACAGATGACAACGATAAAAGATAATTATTGAGGTTCCACACATGGACAGGTAATGAGTATAACCAGCAAAAACTTCATTGTTCCTCTAATTCCCATTTTATCTTTTAATACCATGAAAAAACATCAACTGTCTTTTCTGTTAAGGAGATTTCTACCATTGCATATTGTTCCATTGAAAAAGTAGTCCCTTAGTCACTAAAGGGCCAGTGGAAAAAAAAAACCCAGAGATGAAAAGAACAAAAAGATGAACAAAGGACACAGCAACTTTTTAAGGTGATGCTTACGTCTTTTCTAAATGCTTTTGAGCTGAACTTCACTCATGCCTGTTTCATCCTCCTTCCTAAGTCAACTCTAACAGCTCTCAGCATTGTGATGACACATGCATATGGATGGAATCTCTTCTGAACTTGCCGAATGCTTTAAAAGACCAAGAGACTGCATTTTAAGTATTTAACCAGAGAGCTTTTCTTCCATGTATGTATCACCTTG
>JANHGO010005457.1:0-23037 GCA_024606505.1 Aquila spilogaster
TCAGTTCAAGAGGCTGCGTCACAGTTGCAGCTTTTCATTCCCTTAGGTCAGCTGCAATTTTTTGTGCGTCTGTAGCCCAGGGTGCCCCTTTTACCCGGTCTATCTTCTCCCATGCAGCCCAGCTAACACAGTGAGCCTTGAGATTAATCTGCATCAATACTGCTAAGCCAAGACTCTCTCTCAGATTCTTTTGGACCAATGTAGTTTGTCAAGGGACTGGTGGTTTTCTAATTTTGTATCTAGATGTACGCAACAAGTCCATGGGTGTCCTGGATTTTGATATTTTCTTTTATTTCAAATGTTACTTTCATTGCTTTTCTATGGAATCATGGTCCAGCAACTAAGAGATTGCAAACATAAGCTAATTGTTCTTTTATCTTTCTTGAAATTTCATTAGTGTTCTAGGACAGAATCCAAATGCCATGAAGTTTTCTTAATCCTCTAACTAATTTCTTGCTGATCGCTACTGACCTGATAATGATATCCTGACACTTTTATTTATGTTTTCCCCTTAAATATTTATATTTAACTTCCTGGATTGTGCTCATGTGAAGCATGGATCCTGTCTACATTTTAGTATCATCTTTTTTTCTGTCAATTAACTCATCATTTTCATGCCTTAAAGATTTTACCATGTTATCCAGTGACCTCTTGTGTCTGATATATTTCAACACTGTCCTATTTACTTCACCTTTCATTCACTTCTTACTGTTTCAAAACTGCTCGTCTAACTGTCTCTTGATATTTATCTTTCAATCTTCCTTATCCTCCTTGCTTTGAAACTTTCCTGTTTATTCTCTGTATTACTACTGTTATGGAGTGTCTGTAATGAGGGTATGAGGGCATAAGGATTTATATTGATAAGGAGAGATGACCATCAAAAAGTAGATAATCCAGTGAAATTTCTTGTATACAGAAGGACAGCAGAGCTTTTCTATGGGACTCTGTTTCTTTTGAAGTATCATCAAAGAATGGGAACATATCTGCTGAATATTACTCAAGTCCCAGCAGTACATTTACCAGTATCTGAAGGTCTGAAGAAGGAAGGGGAAAAAGAAATGACTGGATCTACTTATTGATTTACATAATGACTGTCAGGTTTGGGAATAAGTCTTCACATATGAAGTTGTCTCGCATTTTCTATTTCAGGACCTTGATATTAAAAAAAAAACTTATTCTGGTCTGGCTACAGCTAAGTCTTTCAAACTAGTTATGCCTGTGGCTATTTATTACTTTAGAGTTAAAGCAATTCAGCCTGATTTTCTATATCAATAGAATAATTAAAAAAAAAAAAATCAATGAAAAATATTTCTTAGTAACTATTACACTAATAATTTCATATTATTCTTCCTTGCAATGTCAGTGTGAGGTGTGGCATGGAAAGAAAGAGGGAACAGATGCCACAGGGCATCATTTCAGGCTAAACCTTGTCCCAAGCACATATCCTTCTAGCTTTGTTTCAGTGGATAGTGATTTCAAATTAAGGGGATTGGAACTAGTTTATTTTTAAGGTCCCTTCCCACTCAAGCCATTCTATGATGAAAAAAACCTCTCCATAAGGGTGCCAGTGTGCAGCCATGCACCCCGTGCCTGAGCTGCTGCCCCAAGGGTGCAGACTCTGGGGCCTATGGGCCCTGAATCTGCCCTCTCCTGGCTTGGGCAGCTGGCACCCACACAGGACTGAGGGAGACCATCCTTTCTTCACATGAACCATACAGAAGAGAGATAGGAAGCCATCATTTGCTTCAGGGAAAGATAGAGAGGCAGCCTGCAGACGCACATGTGTTTATGGCTGGTGGGATTCTACTCCTGTGGTTTTGTTGCCTTGAGTGGCACAAATCTGAGAGGTTGAGGGTCTCTAACACCTCATGCGTATGTCAACATCACTCTGTAGCAGTGTTCTAGAGTTATGTTGGTTTGTCTTCAATGTCTCCTTTAAACAAAATGGAAGTATTTCCACCTATGTATTAAGAGAAGACTTATCTGGGAGCTGAAAGAGCATTATCCTCCTGCTATCATCAGCTCATGCAGAGGACACTGCTCATCACATGTTAACTGTGGCTGCCTGCCTGTGTAATGCCCTCTACCCACAGTACAAATACAATTGTGAAAATACCTTCACACTCAATTTTATATACACAGGAACAAAAGCTTTTTAAAGCTGCAAATGCAACACTCAAGACAGAGAAAATTCCATAATTTAAGCTGCTTCTGTAACCTTTATTTAGTTACTTGCGTTTTTGAATTATGCTGCAGTCTTACATTACGTGGTCAAAGCAAGCAACTCCTTATTAGTGCACAACATGGTTTTCTCTCACTGGTAATGAATGCTGTGGTTGTCTTCAATGCTCCAGACTTATTTGTGGCAGAAATTTCTTGTCTCTAACATGGAAGTGATAACTGTTACCTTACTCAGCCACGGTCTTAAAAAGGTAGTCCATGCTTAAGAGGTATTCAGAAGCTGTAATAGGTCAACTAGCCTAAGAAAGTGTGACAAACAACTTAATGTGGATGATAGTAGATGAAGTCCAAGGCAGAACTGAGTGATGAAAGTGCAAGGAAATATTGAACAGTGGCATCCAGTGAACCTCATCTGCTTGTGCTACACAAAAATTAAACAGTTGGATATTGGTATAGCAACATAGATAACCTCTCATTCTCACTTTTTTGAATTTTTTCAGTATTCTTCTTAAACTTCCTCTGGGTGCATGGAAACATTTTTTTGGTGTTGCTTGAAATTATTAGATTTGGACAGGAAATACTTCTTGAATTATCCAGGCAATCAGGCCAGTAGCAGTTTCTAATTTAATTTAAGCATGAAATATAAGCATGAACTTTAGCTTGCATAGTTACTTTTTTCCTTCCCCTCCAATAGCTGCAATATTATCCTGTTAAGCTGAAGGCAACAACAATAAAAAAAATGACAGTATTCTTCTTCTGGGTGTTTTAGTGCTTATTTCTGTATATCAGGAGGACTACATACTTTATCTTGCACTTTGAGATGGAACTGGAGAGGAAGTGAAACTTCTTCAATTTTTATTATACTTCACAGAATTTAGAATAATTCAATTCAGATTCTTCAAAAAAATCATTGCTTTTCCAGTCAAAGTTATCAGTTTGTCATGCTGTTGTCTCCTGTCATAAAGCTGTCATCACAGACTCTCTAATGTGGCAGTGCTTGGGGCACTAGTGAAGATTCTTGGCTCAGTGGTGCTCTGATTTTGCATGGCAGGTTGAGTTGCTGCAATGAAAGTCACATGGCTCTTTTACCACACTGTGGGAGCTACCATATTTTTCATTGCTAATGTCATCAAATACCGTCTTCACATTTAGATATTCCCACTGCATTTGAAGAATCAGCTGTTTGTTCCCTCACTGTTGACCTTTCTTACCTCCTTATAATTTGTTGAGTTATCATCCTTTCAACAACTTTTTTTTTTTTTTTTTCTGAGAGGTACTCAGAAAGGGTCTGTGTCACATTGTGTTTATGAACATAATGGATATGATTGTCCTTATAAACTGTGTATAGGGTCATGATGACAAGAAGGGTCTGTAACAATCAAAGAATCAGAGAAAAAGTTGGAGTGGGAGGAATGCCTGGAGGGCATATAATACAAAACTTCTCTCAAAGCTAAGCAAAGCCCCTCTGCTCCCTTTGTGAGGAGCTGTAGGCTGCCCTCATCCTCCCCTGCTCTGGGCTGAACAAACCAAGTGGCCTCAGCTGCTCCTTGTACACCTTGCCTTCTAACCCCTTCACCATCTTTGTAGCCCTCCTTTGAATGCTCTCTAATAGATCTATATCCTTCATATACTGTGGCAACCAAAAATGCACACAGTATTTGAGGTGAGGATTCAACTTGAAGTTTAGCTATTTCGTGATAACTTAATTTAAAGGCTAATAAATCTCCTTTGATTATAATTTACTGAGTTAAGACTGCTATACAATATTTACTGTATTGTATTAAAGTATATACTTAACAGTGATTGTTTTTGTTGATGCGTCCAAAATAAAATTTGACTTCTGCCCTCTCCATGTAGTTTAATAACAGACTTAGAACTCTAGAACATTATTCTTCTGTTTATTTTCCTAATTTTTATCAGCAATGATCCCTAGAATTCAGATCTTTGATTTATCACTGGTTGTTTTTGTTTGTTTGTAGAAAATAATCAGCTGATGTTGTAGATATTTCTCATCAAAGCTATTTTGACTAGCTGCTTTCACCTGATGATTGGTACCGTGTACTATTTTTTTGTTTCAGCACTGACAGTAGATATTTCCATGAACCATTTTCCATTAAATTATTATTCATATGAAAGAGATTTTTTTTTGTCTAAATAAATAAAATAATATTTTACTATGGACTACTAAAGTGATTTAAATTTCACTTTCTAATTAGCTGCAGCTTCTTCCTTTACCTTTATATCTAGATGCAATATTATTCTATTGTAGCTGTTAGTTCTGATGCAGTTAAGGTGTCAAGGGAAGTTTGTGATCCTGTAACATGCAACAAGGAGAAAATCTTAATTTCTTTTAAAAGGTTGAGTAAAATTGTGTAACAAACTGAAACAGTATTACAATTCTGTGAGTATGGAGTGTGATTCCTCTAAGCTATATGTTGCCTTACAGTAATCTGTTTGAATTCTGAATTAATCTCAGTGTGATCCAGGTCCTGCATTTGCAGATCTTTCTTTGTTCTGAGTGTTTTGAAATGGGCTAGATGAGATGGGAAGGCTTTTTTGTCCTATGTTTTAGTGGGATATAGTGTTACTTAGTGCACAATACCAAAAATGTATTTCTGTTCTAACGTACTGTGTGAAATTTATTTTAAGATGGACTTTTAGTCCTTTATTTTATGCTGTGATTTGTCTTGTAATGGATTTGTTCATCAGTGTCTTACTTGTAGATACTGCTGTCTTTCCTTTGACTATCAGAATCATGTCTTTCTGAAAGAGATATAAAAATAGTTTTGGCAAACCCATCTTCTGTCAGTGCAAAAAATTGCACAAAGACATATTAGTATCTATTAGTATCTCAGCATTATCACTTCCTTCCACAAAATAAATGGCACTTTCAGGGTTATACAGGCTACTGATGCAAAACCTTTATTTGGCACTTCTGCATACTGAAACTGTCCAACTAGCTGATAAGTGGGCACTGTGCCATTGAAGCAGATGGGCATTGCTGTAGATAGCCAAAAGACAATGTATGTGCATCAAGTGTGGATGTTGGTGGCAGGCTTCCCAGTCAGTGATGTCTTAACGATTAAATGTCCTGAGTTTTTTTGCATCTGTAGTTACAGACGTGCCAGCCTTGCTCCTCGATGATCTTTGAAAATTTCTCCGGTTTAAATTATAAATAACCTTTTGAGAATACCTGATCTAGAAGACTTGAGACAAGAAGTCTAAAAGCAAAGGAAATAATAGAAATAATTTTTCTCAGTCCAAAACAATCATGTAATCTCACACAACACAGAGATGAACATTGGAGCTCCAGAGGAAGGAGAGAGGAAATATTGCTAAAGGTATTTGAGATGCACACTGGAGAGAAGTAACATGTACTTCCAGATAAAGAAAAACAGATGCAGTCAGAGAAACATGATGACCATAATTTTACCCCAAAAAGAAGGCCTTGGAGTCTATGACATGGGTGAAAGAGACCTGAAGCCATAAGGAACATTATGTTAATCTATGATAGTACCCACCTTTATGAAACAGAATTTGGGCAGTCTATATGTATGAATGGGGCTGCAGTACAGAATTACTTTGTTCCATCACTAGTGTATTCTCAGAACTGAAAGAAGCTAATACATGCAATATCTTCAGCTAGTTTTGTTGGGTTTGGATTTTATTTATTTATTTATTGGTACAAGTTGAAAGTGATGGAAAGGAATCCCTAAGATAGGCCAATGTTAAGTTTTTCTTTGTTTCCTGAATAATACGAAGCCAAACATGTAGAACATTTAGATAAGATCAAACATTGATTGACTAACAAAGAAGATATTTTTAGA
The DNA here is from genome assembly GCA_024606505.1 of Aquila spilogaster. NCBI lineage: Eukaryota > Metazoa > Chordata > Aves > Accipitriformes > Accipitridae > Aquila > Aquila spilogaster. The sequence goes on from JANHGO010005457.1 coordinate 6,009, forward strand.
ATACAACTTCTTTGAATGTATGCAATCTGTTTTTGTTGTGGAATATATGTTTTTAGGCAAACATGGTGTTAAATTTCCCTGAATAAATTAGAAAATGAAGACCATTTTGCATTTTATATTCTATAAGAATGAGTGATTTATGAGAATTTATTTTTACTGTTGTAGCTTCAGGTTTCTTCTTCATCTCACTGAATTTAATCCAGATAAAAAAAAAAAAAAGCCATTCTGATTTAAAACATCTTGCAATTTCAATATGCAAATCAGACAGTTTTGCCAATCAAGTGTACCAGAAGGAAACAAGTAAAGAGCCATCCTTACCCTACTGTCTCCCCTCCATATGCCTCACTAACATTGCTCAGTATGGCAGTCACAGACCTGTGGCACAGTGGCAATCACACAGGTATGCACTCTATACACAAGGAGGCGTCTAACCCTGTGCTCACCATACACTTTTAGGAAGCTAGTTTTTGTGTCTCCCGAATTTGGCTTCATCTACTCCATCTGTCTTAGCCTCCTAAAATAGGGAACAAATTTCAGGCTCCACAGTACAATTAGTTCTCAACAGCTGTGCTAGCTGGGGTCCCTTTAAAGCTGAACACTTTGTAGAGCCTGCTACTGTGTGTTTGTTTTCTCCAAAGAGTGGGAGATGACCTTTGCAGTTGACTGGTACTTTCGAAACAGCCAACAGCCTCCCAGAACACAGCCATCAGCCAGTGACTTTGAAGTCTGTGTGCTGCTTTCTTCAAACCTGAAACACGGACTCTCCTAAGCTTCTTAGCCAGCTCCCAAATTTTTTCCAGAATTTTGGAGTGATCTTAGGAACTTTTGAAAGTCTGTATTTTAGAAAACGATTCAGAGAGGGGTACAAAAGCACCATTTTTATTTTTTTTTCTGATCAAATATGCCTTGGCATATGAATGCCAATGATTAAATTAAAGGTATGTGAACTCAATGGCCACGCTCCCTTTTGCTTTGAATGTTAAAGTGCTCAAAGAAAATTGAAGGAAAAAAAAAACAACAAATAACTGGGTGGCTGTGTACAAGCCTCTCATTTTATCAAAAAAGGTCTTGTTGTACATTGCTTAGTTTTAGCAAGAATTTTGATGTATTCACTGAGGGAGATGGATTCTCTTTATAAATAGTTGCAGTTGGCACTCAAATACTGGGACATCAATAAAAGAATCTAGATAAATGTCAGTGGAGACCTCTTCCTAGCAACAGTATCTATTGATTTTATTTTTTGCATTCTGTTAAAACTGAACAGAGGAGGAATTCTGAGTGTACTGATTTGTATTTTTAATAAGGAGCTTAAATGCGCACAGCTGCTAAAAGCTCCATTAAAATAAACTGTTCAATGACTGAATTATCATTACAATTTTTCATTTTAAGTATTTCTGAAAGAGCCAGAGACACCAAGGAAGAGCTCAGTTTACTTATAGCTCTACCAATATGTTCATTTCTGAAGCAAATTACAGGGACCAGGATCCAGGAGTCCCACTTTTCCAGTGAGAAGTACTTCTCATTAGGTTACAGCAAGAATATATTTCTCATGTTTATTTTATCTAGGCAAAAACTCCTTTCCTTCCTGTGACTGTACCTTGTATGGTTCGAGCAGGAGGGAGAGACAATGTTCCCACCAAGGTCTGGTTACTTAGCAGAGTGAGTTCCACCTAATTCTGGTGGAAACAGTCACTACATGGATCACTGTGTCAGATGCACAAACTCTAAGAAAATCCAGGGCTTCAAATAGCTAGTGTCTTAACAATGGATGAGAAAGCAGAGTTCACGAAGCTTTTGTCAAAATAATTCTAGCCCTCGTACTGGGAAACCAAACAACCTCAAAAATCACTTGATTTTAATTTCTTTCTTCTTTCTATGTTGACTATATTGTGAATTTAATAGTTGATAAGAACTGCTCGAATAAATAAAATAAGCTGCTAGAGATAGATTAATATTTCATACCATTTCGAAGGTAGGATTACAGGTTTTTAGACCTTTTACAGCATTAATTTCTAGTGCTAGGAGCTCTTGAGGTAGATCCTGACAGATTCATGTCGAAATTGAGCTTGAGGGGTGGAAGAGAATCAGAACAGTCTGGTGTTAGGGTTCAATATCACCTGATCAATCCAAGGTATGTTTTGAAAAGTGGAGATTTTACTATAATTCTGAGTTAAAGCAACCATTTGTAGCTCTATTTAAGTGAAAATTATTTGCATATTATGTTCCCGTTACTTGCATTTAATTAGTCATTTCTATTTTGAGTGATTTTTAATCTCCACCACACAAGCAAATAAAAGAATGATTAAAAACAAAGACCAGGGGAGTCACATATCTGTCCATCTGTGAATATATGTATGATGTGTATGCAGCTGGGTGGATATGTACTGAGTTGCAGTAAATTGAGTGTATGGATATTTGAAGTTGATTCCTGCTGGTATATGTTTCAAAACAAAGATCTGATCGAAAGAAATACGGGAATTGAATGATAAGTGTAGCAAAACCAATTAAATCTGTACTTCTATGTCAAAAAGATAAAATAAGCACATCCTGTTAAAATTTCTGGCCCACCTTACTTTCTTCAGTACATGAAATATGTTTTAAGAGGGCCATGAGATTTAATATGTGAATTGAGAAGAATCAAGTGAACAAAGACAAACAAAACAAAACAAGAAGAAAATGTCTGTGCTTCTGGTTCATAAGAAGAATGTCAGGATTTTATTTTATTTTTTATTTTATTTTATTTTATTATTTTTCTGTTTAGTTACAGAATAATTTTCTTTGGGGATCTAGAATATTTCTAAGACCCAGGACTGACATAGTAAGTTGACTGAACAGTAGAAAATGGCAACTTACATATTTCTAAGGGCTTATTTCTATGTTTTGGGCATTCATCCCTTGGGCATCATACGAAAAAGTAAACATTTATGAAGAACAGGATGACTGCACTGGGACAATATTGCATATCTTTCTCATGAAGGTTTTATGAATGGGCAGGTATGTCTCCAAAGGTTTTCATGGTTTCCTTGAAGTTTTGCATTTTGTATGTAGGGTTATATTTTAAGATTGTACAGTTGAATGTTGAAACAGAAGTTAAAAAACAAAAATCAATGCAGTACCCAAAAACAGGTGCTGTATTATTCTCAAGCTTTTCCACTAAATCCTGAAGAGCTTTGAATCTAAGAAACAGAAAATAGGCAGATGAATGAGTCAAGTTAAAGCAGTAATGGGGCATCAGCATGCTTAAGATACAAAGAGCAGTAGTTCTTAGAAGATGTCTCTTCAGAAGTCCTTTGTGGATATTTTAAACTGTTGACATTTAAATTGTTTGTTCTTTTTGTTTGTGTGGAAGAAAGGCAGTGAGCGTCTGCCTAGCACAGTGTTACTGTTTCATTTTTGATGTCACAAGTTTGAGATTTTTAATGGGCTTCTGTGACAATGGGAATTTTGCCTCAGAGGACTTCATCTTTCCAGACAGCAGGGGTGGAATGATCTGTGTCAGATGTTGAGAAATGAACTCAGCCCTGGAAGTGCCTTTCCTCTCAATTGACTGTAATGGGAATGTAGACATTGCTCAGAGGAGGACATCTGCACTGCAGACATCTAAATGTGGGCAGATGGTGCCACCGGCAGTAATGTGCTCTGTAGAAATCCAGCTTCTCTTATGCAGAAGGAGTTGGAACTATGTCTTCAGAAAAAGTAACTCTCTACTATGTGTTCTATGTTTCTGTCATATCAGAAAATGGAAATATAATAGAAGAAGATAAAAGATAAAAGAAACCCAGTGAGTCCCACCCAAGCTATTACTCCTTGGCTGTCAGTAAATGTAGAGGTGAGAGCACATCACAGCACTGTGCTGAGCCCTGGACTGTCCCTTCATCTGTTTGTAACCTGACCAGAACATGCCTCAGCTTTCTTCTTGCCTTTTATGCTTATAAATCCTTCCCACATGCATTTAAGTTAAAATAGAGTTAATACATTCCTTTATAAAATCAGGGCTTATAAGTGAGTCCAAGGAGCTTGAATTTTTAAGTATAGCCAGTGGATGTATAGAAGCCTCCAGGAAGAAATTTAAAGCAGTGCTTGCTCTGTATCTGCAAGCAGCGGTTGCTTAGGAGTATAAAGCCAATCCAACAGTAATTTTCCTTTTGGTGCGGACCAGTTCTCATGTACTTGATGGTTCAGCAGCTGTCAGTTGGTTTTGGCAGAGGACAGTAATTTTTAAAGTGTAATGTAAATGAAGTTAAACATATACATAACATCATAAATATCATATATATATATATGTATGTATGTGTATATATATGTGTGTGTATATATATATATATATATATTAACCAGAGGGAGCAAAGGGAAGATGAAAGTACATATTCATTTATGACTGATGGAAGGGTTAAAAGCCAAAGCCTGGCAATGCTGAAGAGTTAGAATGTTCCTTGATATACTCAAGTACACAAACTAGACTGACATCGTAATTTGAGTAGGAAAACTCCAGCTACTCAGAAGCGTGTCCTACAAAATCAATACACATTTGCTTGTCAACAGAAACTCATGAAGATGGACAATGCTCTGACAATGTAGCCATGATTAAAAATATGAAAAACAGCAAGAAAAGATCTAAGTCCTAATGATATGAAGAATTCAGTCAAGCAAAAATAGTGCAAGCTACATGCCTTGACAGCTAACAAGCAATGAAAAAATCCAGAGAGTTTTGTCATTCCACAAGAGCTTCCTAATACATTCAAGGAAGAGAATGACATTGAAGTTGGCCTGGTTGCATAAAGCCCTCTGCTGCCAGGAGCATTGTTATTTGTTGTCAAGGCTACTGGCTTTGGCCTCGAGCTCTTGTTCACTGCAGACTGTAGGTAACTGCTGTGCCGGAAAGACTTTCATCTAGATCATTAAAAGCAGAGCATGGTTGCTATTTGTGTTTAGTTGCTGAGAACAGTGGTTTTGCTTAAAGCAGAGATATATTCAATAACTAAATCTCTCTTGGGTGTGGATTTTGTTCCTGATTCCTATCAGGAACCTATCACAGTGGTTCCTAACATTTCTCTGCGCTGGAAGCTTCTCACTGAAGGCTGGTTCCCACCAGCCACTGGGTCTGGACTCACCACAGTGCCACAGTGTCTGAACCCTTATATGCTACATAATTTCTGAGGGTAAAGATTCTGGCAGTGGAAAAGAAACAGCAGAACAAGGTACAAATTAAATCAGAGAATGGTGCCTACTAGGTGGCCACATGAGATCACCCTACAGGCTACTGTGTTTGCCACCTTGGATGGGTTTCTCCCGAGGGAGTCTGGGTAAGGTCCTTTACTAGTCTCAGGAAAGTGGAATCAAGAAAAAAATGTAACTTTTGCTTTTTGATTCTAACAAGGTTTAGATAACACCACAGAAGTTTACCGTAATTAAAGGGGTTTGCTGCTCAGGAATGCCTCTACCAAATATTAGTTATTTTCTGTTTCAGAGGGACCTCTCAAAGATATGAATCAAATGAATGAATCAAATGTTATCATTAACTTTAGATAGCGTGTTGATGACAAGAATTCCACTTGTTATCAGATGTGATGGAAAAAAAAAAAGATAAGTTTGAAAATTGTGTTTTTAAGTGATGTATCTTCCTACCCTGGGGAAATTAAAGGAGAATAACTTCAGAAGCAAACATAATGATAATTGTGGACAATTGTTACTGTGTCACTGGGAAGAGACGCTGGGTTCAGGTTGATCTTTGAACAACTCAAGTACTGTTGCCTAGGTAGCAAAAATAATCCAATCTTTAATTCCTACAGTAAATGTCATTTCATTTTAGAAATGCTCTTAGAGTTTTATTCTTAGTTTTTGTTTTTGTTTTTTTCCTGAATTAAGCATGAAAGGGTCTTAGGCATTGTATTTTCAGCTTTGGAGGAACCGAAAACTGAAGTTATATACATTTGTAGAAAGAAAATAACTGGCAAATCACTAATCACGATAATGATTCAGTTTACTGCTGCCTTGAATTGCAACTTCTAGGTCTGGAGCCCTTGTATCTTTCAGTCAAATGAGTCTGAAATTGACTCACGTATCCAAAAGCAATTGGAGAACAAGCAAAATGTAATGTAAAGATTTGTGAGTTGCTTACGAGCTGTATTTGGAAAGTATGTGACATAGTTCTCCTTCAGCAAGAGTAACCACGGTATTAGATGTGAGTTCTGGTGACCAGATCTGTATCAAAGGTGGTAGTGGGTTATCCTGAACTTCAGTTCTGATGTCCTCACCACAGTTTTTCCTATTGGATTATGAAATTAAGTCTATCTATATTCTTTGACCATCACTTTCCCTTTTAGTAAACTGGAGATAGTGGACCTTAGCCAACTTTGAAAAGTGAAGAGAATTATATGCATTCTTAGTACTGTTACAAATATTTTAATACTTCAGATCTCCTCTCCCCAAGAAATGTGAAACGGCATCTTATGTTATTTTCTGATAATTAACAGCAAATTTTCAAACTTAAAGGTTACACGGTATCAATAAATCATAAAGTAATTCTCCTCATAATCTCTCATAGATTCTTATAAGTTTATTTTTACTTAATGAGTGGTAAATTATTCTAACATTGAGAGCTTTCTGTGTATAATTTCTCTTATGAAAATAAATACCTTTTATGGATTGGCTACAGCTTTTCAAAAAAAGGAAACATTTGAATCCTCAGCCCTAGCATTCCAGTTATACCTCTTTGAAGCATGGATTTCCATAAGAATTATAAGCAGTGTTGTCATTGCTATGCCTCCTGTCAGTATCTCATGCTTGGTCAAGTGTGTTCTTCAAGGTTCTTGTCTTGTTGAAATGTGACTGCTGTAACATCATGGTGGCTTCTGTCAGATAATGCAGCTGTCTTGAGCTCTCAAATATGAGGAAAAAAAGTAATATATCTATAGCCCTCTGAAGAACTCTTATTAAAAAAAAAAATGTGTTTCTAATTAGATACATATAATAGAGAGTACCAGAGGGATTTGTTCATTGTCACAGACCTTCAGAGCTGAATTTCTGCAACAGTTTGCTGAAGCACATAGACAACAAGAGGCATTTGTGACTGCATGTGATCCAGAGATAAGAGATAGGTTAGATCTGAAGCATCTGAAATAAGAAGCAATAGGAAGCAGAAGCATCCTTGTATTTCAAGATAATTATATACAGAGTTTATCCACAGAATTCAGGCAGCAAACACTTATATAACATTTCAAAAGGAAGCAATTTAAAAAACACAGTTAAAAGATATTTTTAAACCTCATCTGTGGTCCAATTATAGCAGCTGATTATTAAAAAAGTGTATCTAAAAGACAGATGAATTTTCCTTTTAGAGTGGATGGGAATGTGGTTGCAACAGGAGATAGACTACATAACAGCAAAGAGAACTTTTGCTTCTTCATATAAACATACAACTGTTTGCTAGGAGAAGCAGCTCCAAAGTGCCTTGGAATTTTCTGCTAAGTGTGCTGTGCATAGGGGCTTTTTAATCAGCTGTAGCTTGCTCAAAATTTGTCAGGTTATGCCATGAACAGTTGATCTATTGAGCGCTCTCTCATGTTTTGTTTTTTTTTTTTTCCATTTGTGTTGACTGATAAAATTTTCTAAGACTGTTTTTGTATGAAGACCTTAAAAGATTTTCTCTCACTATTTGTAGATTTCCTCATACTTTCAATTATAAATAAGTATAAGTATTATTTATAAATAATCAGCAAAAATGGCAAGTTAAAATGCAGAAAAGTTAGGAAAATGCCATTTTAAAGTTATTGAATCTGAATTAAAGTTTTCCTATGTTCTGGTAATTATGACACTCTGCATTCCATGAAAAGTCAGGTGTACTGTGCGCAAGCTACAAGAAGACAAAATGCCTTTAATGCCTCAGATTTGTTTTGTTTTTCTTTTTCTTTCTTTCTTTTTTTTTTTTTTTAAGAAATATTAAGTCCATGAATCTGAATTAAGTTGCTGTGTTTCAAAGTCTATTAATAGCCTGTGTTTTAAGACTAGATGTATGCTAGAGAAGCTGTGAAAGCTCCATCCCTAGAGATATTCAGACATCCACTGAACATGTTCCTGCACAACTTGATCTATGCTGGCTGCTCTTTAGCAGAAATTTGGACTGGGTAGCCTCCAGTGAGTCTTGCTTGTCCTAAACAAATCACAGATCTGTGGACCAGAATGAGCTGCCCTACAAAAAATATGTAAGCTTTGTTCTTTAAATTATTATGTAAAATTACTGATGTGAAAAACAATCGGAACCTTTAAAACTGCGTTAGTTTCCATTAGAACAAAACAATATTTATCATTATTCTATAAAATCTGTATTTGATATACCTAAGAACTAGACTGGTTGGCAATGTATAAGAAATTAGAAATAGGAACATGCCAAAATTTTACTTGTGTTGGACAAAAGCCTCACTTTAGATCTCCAGAGAAAGGACAAAATTGTATCATTTTTTCACAGTATTTAGAACCAGGTGAAAGATGACATGATGAATGATAGAGAATCTGATGCGAAACAGCACTTCTAAGAGAAATGCAAGAAGAATCCCACATAAGTTGTCACTGAATTTAGAGAATGAGATTGTCATTCATGACAAACATTGGGTAGAAATACGCTATCTACCTCTTGGAAAATTACATAGTCTAAAGTGTGGTCTATAGTCTCAAGTGTTGTCTGCTTATTCAGATGACGATGTAAGACAAAGGAGGGCAGGAAAATCCCAATAATGCTGAACATAATTTGGAACAGCAGCTTAGCAAAATTTAACCAGTTCACTTTGGAGAAAAGACAACCAAACATTAATTCTATAAATACTTGACAGAAATGGGTTGCTTATATATAATGAAGATATAATCTTCAGCTGTAACAGGTAGGGAATAGTGTCGTATCTCTGTCATTGTATTTCACACATAGGCAGTACCATGAATGTAATGAAATTAAAGAACATGCAGAATTGAATTATGAATAACTACAGGATAGTAACAACAATCGTTAGAAAAACAGCTGCAAATCTGAAGGTTGTTAAAGTGGTTGCTCTTAATAGTAGCAACAGCAGGTCAAACTTTATTATGCATGATCCTCCAGCATTACAGAAGGGAAATGTAGTTTCCGGTCCTAGCACGTAAGGACTTCTGAATAGAAAATAGTATTGAAGTGTTGGACAGAAGGAGAGAAAATATACTCACTCACATCGTATGCAAGTAAAAATTTCAGTAACCACCAGTGAATAAATTTTGAGCATGAATACTTATGCTATACATTGTAGTTAAAGATAAAAACAACAAAGAAGAGAATGGCAATTAAAAACGCAGTTTACTCCTGAGGGTGTTGAATGATTTTGAACTGGGGTTTGGAGTATCACAAAATATGTTTATATTTGCAGCTGCCACAACTGAGGAAAATCTCTATACATTTTGAAAAAATAACCAAAACATATGTAAATATTCTTGAGAATAATACTGGAGTGTTGTGAAGTGCAGTAACTACTTCAACAATACATTGTTGTTTTGTGAGTTAGATTTATATAACCATTTAATAAACAGCTCTGCATTTCTCGCATATAATTGATATTACATGTCTATCTTGGAATTGCGGTATTCCCCATTTGGGCAACAATAAGAGATTGAGATTAGTCTCATATTTGAAAGTCAGGTCTACAACCTGTTTTCTCAGATACAGATTTTCTGGTGTGACCAAGTACTCATTAGCTCATGCTAGATTGTGTCTATGAAAGACAAGAATTTATTCTTGATTCTCTTTTATATGTAACATTGTATTCATACACACAGTATCTGCTGTCTGTTTTTGAGTTGGATTGAACTAAGGGTCTAAGAGAATACCTTTAATCCAGCTGACTGTAAAATTACTAATGCATCGTTTCTCTCTTCCTCTTCTACAGTATGCTGTTTGGCTGATCCTTTGGATTTCATGGAATGTGTTTGTTATCTGCTTCTATTTGGAGGCTGGAGACCTTTCAAAGGTAATTTACCATCAGATACATTTAAGCCATGTGTACTGTGTTAACGTGCTTCAGTTCAAAGGTTGTCTTCTGTATTAATCATTGGGATAGTATGATAGAAATTTAGAGTATTATGGATATGTTTGAAACTTCATTCCTAGACAGTGATGGGCACCTTCTGGTGCCCACTACAACAATGGCTTTTGTCTTTTAAAGGAAAATTACCTCACTTTTTCTCCTTCCTTGTTTGAAATACAATTTGCAACAGAGATTTCATCTGGATGAGAGACACAAACAATTTTTTTTCTTTTTTTACTTCAGCTTGCTTTTACGTAGCTGGATTCCTTCCAGGGGTCTTGTACCACAGCATAGTAATTATAAAACAAAGTATCATCTATCATTAAAATGTAAACTGAAGTGCCAGAAGAGATTATTATTTGGCTATGGCAATGTTTTTCAACTTTGTACTTCTCATACAAATGTTATGACTGAAGACTTCAATACAGTAAGAAAAAAAAAATACAGGAAAAACATTTTTTAAAGAATGACATATTTATAGGGTTTTATTCACTCTGTAAGTGATAATACATAAAGTGGTAATTGTTAATGCACTCAAACCAGCATCTCAGTTCAAAACCCTCACTTACTAAGGTGAGCCCAGAGGGCTGGCAAATGACAGGATAAAAGATTAGTAGTGGTAATAAACTTTGACTTAGTCTAAATATAACAGCCCATGCTGAGTTATGCTCACAGTGGTGTGAACTGACCATCAAGGAGAATCCTACTTGTGAAAGAAACTATGTTCTTCTCTCAACTCACATATTTAATTGCCTTTCCTGATTCAAGGGAATTTAGCCCAGCTGTAAATTACAGATGTAATTCTCTGATTGTTTGTAAGTTACTGATGTCTTACTACGTAGAAAGTTAACACTATTATAGGAAGAATGAATGAGGTAAAGATACTTCCATACTTACATTTTCTATCAAATCATCCCCGAATTGTAAAAAATGCTAGGGACTGGGATCGTTTGGACTCATGTCTTCTGTGTCTTCAAAAGAATATAATTTCCTGAGTATATAAAATAATTTTCTGCAGGTAAACCGGTGTTACATTTTTGGGGGTTTATGCCTTCAGATAAAAGCAGTCTCATTAAGATCTTGGCAAAAATATAGTAAATACAAGAATTTGCCCATAGTGTCTTTTATTGGCTCAAAATGTTTTCCTTATTGCTAAGTGAACTGATGTTTGTAACAAACCAAGCACCTGTTACACAGTTACACTCAACTCATCTTCTCCATCTGCTCATTTCAAACACCTGCATTGCTTAACTTGTAAATGTCAGGATGCTCATCATGTCTGGGGAAGCAAAAGGGGATGGGAAGGAAAGGAGAAACTAGAAACACCTTGTTTGACTGTATTTTAATTAGAATAAAATTAGTTCAAGAACACTGGTAAGAGCTGCTTGGAATAAAGACAGATTAGACAACAATGCCTTCACCCAGAACTGTTTTCTTCTGAAGGCTTAAACCGTGTGATCTGGTCCTTCTCAAACAACCATGTGGTACAGGGTTGTATTTGGTTGCAGTTACACTGTTTATTTGGTCTGTAGAAGCAAATTTATTTTGATGACATGATCTGCCTGAAAATATCCATTAGAGTATATTTCTCCACTTCAGCAGGTTTTCAGGCCAAAAGCATTACTGAAGTGAGAAAGAGAAGCCGAAGTATACAGAAAACTGATTTAGGAAATGGTTATAGATTGACTCATTGTCTACCAAAGCCCTAATTCACGTGTGGAACAACTTTCTCTTCTCCTTTCCAGCTGTGTGTGGTGCACCAAAACTTCTCCAAATAATCAAATCTTTTGCAAGATCTAGGGCCTAGAAATATGTGTACAATGGAAAGATACCCAACTATTTGCATAGACAAAACGTATCCTCATATTCTAGATCTTTAAAAGGCTCCAACTGTTTAATATAAGTAGACATCTAACAAAATTGATCATTTTTATCTTTATGTTTCTCAGTTATATTCACAGGTCTTGCACTGGATCTTCTTTATTATTTATATTTTCATCAGGGAATAACTGCAGCTTAAAAACCATACTGATGCTCCCATAGATATTTTTTTTTTTATGTTTGAAATGGCACACAGAACCTTGAAAAAAGCTCTAGGTCTGAAATGGTTCTAAATAGAGAATAAAAAATAACCTTTAAGTAAGTACCAGAGGGATGCCTCTGAGGCTGTAAACCATATGAGAGGAGCCTGCACAGCATGGTTTTAGGAATTGATAGGTTAAAATTACAGCCTAATAATAGTTCAACTGGGTATAGTTTATTTTTATATGTATAATTTATAGCTTTCTGCCAAGGAAAAGAAAAGCTTCTTTTTCCCAAGGTTTTGAGAAGAGCTTTTATTCTATGTGTACATATACGAATTTTTCCACCATCATCTACCGATAAAATGGGGAAATCTTATTTAAATTGTTAATATACAGTATTAAAATACACTTGCTTCATCCCTTTTTAAACTCGTTGTGGGGACAGGAGGTCATGACATTTTTGCAACTTCCCCTTATTACAATGAAATGAGCCTGTAAGGATGCGAAATTTTTAGAACAATACAATAGTATTGTCTGAAGAGGCTGAGAAGATTCAAGGCTCATTAGTGAACAACCATGTTAATCTGTTTACATGCTACAGCATTACAGTTACATGTATGCTGTGAAAAATGGCATTGCACTCTAAGTATTTTCTATATTTCAGGCCTTTGCTGATACTCTTTCACAGCAAGCTGGAATGTTTATGTCTGAGAAGGTTTCTAAACAAAAAGAAAATGCAATCAGTTGTTCTTAACCTTGATTATTATGTGGATCTGTGAATAAATAACTAGAGAACCTGCTTCTGAGACTTACTTTCCAGTATTGCACTTCAATAATATTTAATTAGTCTGTGTGTTGCTATGATTTTTGGTGAGTGCCATTCTCAGTGTAAGACTTTAAGCTTTCAGGATCTCTAAGTAGTCATATTTATTTTGACCTGTGGCTAAGTAAAAGTAGCATATGAAAAACGTAACCTCTCATCTTAAATGAAACAAATCTGAAGTACACTATTGAAATTTAAAAAAAAAAGGAAAAATAATAGAAGGTGTATATGGAAAACTGTGATGATTCAATTACTTGTTTAAATATAGCAGGAAAGAAAACAAGGATCTAGATTCAGCTATCTTGGAAGAAAAAATAAAAAACATAAGAAACTAAAACATTAACAGTCTGTCCAGCACTTTTTACCTTCTTCAGGCAGAACTCCCATTTACCTCCATGTGACTAAGCTGCAACCTCTGAATAAAGACCCTCAATAGAGAGTGCTGCAAATCGTCACGTAATGAAGAAAGAGCACCCTTTGCTTCAAGGCTTTTAAAAGCTTCTACTAATGATGCCTGTGAATCCCACAAGCAGCAAAGAAGCAGAATAAGAACTATTGAACTCCCATTTTTAGTTTAAAAATGAGTGTACTTGCAAACATGCAAAAAATGCATGGCTAAGGTTGCAAGTCTAGATGGGTAGAGGTGCTGCTGCTGCCAGTTGCTGGGATCCAAGACAGAAGCTGGACTCATGGTACTGGAAAAGGGAAATCAATTCAGATCAGGGTCCAGAGCAGCCCTTACGCACATGCTCTAAACATCATCCCAGCACTTAGGGCTCTTCTTGTGTGTGACCCCACCTGTGTGACCAGATACAGGAGCTCTCCTCTCACTGTAGTCTCCACAATTCTGTGTGAATGTGACCAAGAACACAGTTCGTGTATGTTTGAGTTTTTTTCCAACAAAAAAATAACCCATACAAACAAAAAACCAACTTTCTTGCACTGTTGCAAGTGACATAGTTTCCGTTTGGGTTTCTTGACATGACCCTTACTTTTACCGAGTAATACTGAGAGATTACATTTAATGTATTAAAACATAAGGTTGTAACTACTTACGTTTTCTAACACAAAAGTAATGTGTTTGAAAGTCAAACGCTTCAGTATGAAGAAATGCCAGAATTAAGGTTGCTTGTATAAGCATAATTTAGCTCTCTCTGTACATTCATTTTTAGATAGCTCTTAATTATGAGGTCACAATACTTTCCTTAATCTCTGTACAGCATGGCCTATTTTAGAAATTAACTGGGTTTGGGAATTAAGTGATGTTGCCATACAACATCACATTTCATGGATTGCAGTAGTTAGGAAAAGTGAAATAAAGAGGCAGGAAATAAACATATTGTGCTTTTCTTACTGTACACAGCTGTTACACATTTTTTCTTCTCAGTGGTCAGTATGTAATTCATTTCTACACTCCATGAAAGTAAATCCTGTTTTTCAACTCTACTCTGAAAACATATAGAATTTATGAAAGGTTGCATACAGAACCATGGCACCTAGAAACCCTGAGCACAGTGATGGTATTATTTACATAGCCCACCATATTTACTCAAAGCCTGATTTTAGCACTTGTTCTACTGATCCCAGTTGCAAGTTAGCATCAATTATTTATTTTAGAAGAACACTAATTTCAACTGAGGCTACTTCCTTTGCTATCATTCCCTGAGTTGCGCAGAGTTGATCAGGAGCATGAAGGAATAGGAAAGATTAAAAAAAATACTTATTTTGTAATTTCACTTTTATATATGATACAAAGAACTGAATGGATTGTAGGTACTAAAATGTAAACTAAATAAAAATATGTAATTAGCTTGTTTTCTGCTAGAAGTTTTAAGGGGATCAAATGTTTCTGAACACATTTTCTCCTACCCACTCTAAATGTGAGGGCTGCTCCAAAAGTAGCCCCTCTTCTTTTGTTATGTTGGCAGAGGTGGATATTGGTGGCATGGCAGTAGAGGTTGAACCTTCCCATCAATATTCCATTACATTTTGCTGCTCTGTGACAGATGACAGCAAAGGGAAATCTGAGAAAATGGCATCTGACATGGAAGTACATATGAAACAAAGGTGTAGAATTGAATTCCTCCGTGTGGAACAAATTGCACCCATTGACATTCATTGACTCTTGTTGAACGTTTATGGAGACAAAACAGTGGGTGTGAGCACAGTGAGGCAGTGGGTGGTGCATTTAAGCAGTGGGTCACCTCTGCTGCAGATATTTATGAAAGTGACATGCAGGCTCTTGTTCATTGCTGGCAATAAGGTATAGCTAATGATGGTAACTGTTGAAAAATAGTGTTTTGTTGCTGAGAATTTTCTCTATCACATGGTGCTATTGTGCTCTTTGTATCTGTTTTAGTTTCTATGAAAATACATAGGAGGCTTTACTTTCAGAGAGACTTAGGTAGAAGATAACTTGCACCACAAGTTTGCAGGCTAATTCATGTTGCAAGAGACTTCAGGTGAGTTGATCCAATCTCCTGCTCAGGACAGTACCAAACTCAAAGTTAGGTCAGGTTGCTCAGAGTTTTAGCAAGCCAAGTTTTAAAAAATTCTAAGGCTGGAAATTTTACAACCTCTTTAGTTCTTAACTGTTTACATTACAAAATATTTTCCCCTGATATGCAGCTGAAATTTCTGTTTCTACAATCTGTGATATTGCCTCTTGTTTTTTCATTGTACCTCTGAGAAGATTTGTGCTCCTGCTCAAGCTCCTCTCTTTTGCTTTTAATTGAAATGGAGTACTTAGGTTTCTTTTTGTCTGTTCTGTGTATGAATTCTTATTTCTAGACCTACAGAAGGAAAAACCTACTATAAGGAGGAAGACCTACTTCCTATAAGGAAGGAAAGACCTACTATAAGGAAAAAGAAATTGAATTATCATGTCATAAGTAATCAGTTCACTTCTCACAATTTCACATGCTTTATTATGGAAGAAAATTGAAGGGTCTTAATATACGTACATGTTAAGCTATATAATAGCTTAAGGAAAATGCAAAAAAAAATGCTTTATCTTTATTATCTAGGAGAAGTAATACCACATTCAAAACAAGAATTGAAATTAATATTTTCGTACTTATAATCATAGTTTATGGTAAAGTAAAGCTAGAAGGGACTTCAGGATATGATTAGTGCATTCTCCTGCCTCCAGCCATGCTCAGCAACCAACCTAGACTAAGGGATAGCATTTCTTGGAAAAGATCTTAAGCGTGAATGAAGAAGTTTAGAAATCAACCCACAGCAGACATTTATGCATCAGCTACTTTTCATTACTTTTCAATTGGTGACCTGAGATGTTAGTCCAAGACTAGGTAGATATGGCTGACCTCTAGTGGCTCTACTGCAGTCCATCTGTTGTCTTTTCCATTGGACAACACTAATGGAAAGAGATTGCAATGCTTGTAGCAATTCCTGCCAACAGAGAAATGGCATGAATCCTACATTACTAGTAGAGATAAATGGAAGAGGGGGGAGGAAATATGGGACTCATATTTCCTTCCAGTAGTCCATTTCCCCCCACCAACTTTTCCAGCAAAATAGGCACTTGCTAGTATTTTTCTATTTCAGCATCCAGACACTGGCAAGATTTCTTCCACCTATCTGTCTGACTTTCATATGCCACTGCTTAGATTGGTACTTAGGAGCTCTGAAGTGCAGTTTATATCCATATGCAAATTAACTTCAATAATGCAAATTACTTCAGGATATGATTTGCATAGCTTGTCACTCATGATGCTTAAAAAACACACTGGCTGTGAGTGCTGAGAACTTTAAGCAGCTAGTATACTGTGATTTCAAAGGGACAGTTTGTAGCCTTGGTGAAGTTGATGAAAGAAACAAAAGAAATGGGTCATTCATCTTCAGTGTAACTCAGCTGTAGCAAAGGAGTGAACTTGGCAACAAGGCTGAATGTGCACTAGTTAGAAATTTGTTGGACAGTACTTTATGTCCATTAGTATAATGGTTATACTGCTTTGATTTCACATTTACTAATTGTTTTTGTAAGGCAGTGGTCATTAACAGTTAAATGCCAATGTTGCACATACTCTACTAAAACAACCTGCGGGATGTTTAATTTTGAACATATTACCTTCCTTGGATGTTGTTTTAACAGATGTCCTGTTAAGATAACAGAGAAATTA
>JANHGO010005458.1:0-23036 GCA_024606505.1 Aquila spilogaster
TGACTGTAGTTCTTTCATGCTATTTTTGAGTACTATTTGCTCAAAGGCTATATTCTTCCAGTATTTGACCTATTGATTTAAATAAAAACATTTGATATTTGTCTTGTGGCATACAGTCCAAATTCACTCTGGCTAGCATGGAAACCAGAGATAGGTCTACATTAAGAGTTCCTGATAGAGTGTCAAAATCCTGCTCAAGTATCCCTGAAATTGATGGTGATCAAGTTCGTATCTCAGTCTGCTATGCTTTCAGATTCAAGTACTCATACTCAAACCAGATAGAGTGGAGCAGTGGCCTTATGATCCTTTTTTATTTTTCTCACTTTGTAAAATTCAGTCTGTCTTCAGATACATCGGAGACATGCCACTGACTTTTACTGGGAAAAATATCTAAGTAGCTTGTGTCTGTGCTTTTCTAGAGCACTCCTTTCAAGTGTCACCCTGTTTAGTTTCCTTATCAGGAGTCTTGCAGTGTTTGATAAAGAAATCCTGTGCTATGGCTACTTCTAAATCCTCAGTGACTGCCTGATAAAGATGGCCTCCTCATATCTTTTTTTTTTTTTTAAATTCTTAATTGGAAAAAACATTACTTTGATTTTTCTTGATGATCTTTAGGTGCATCATTAGAAATAATTAAAGCCCTTAGCTCTTTCCCTCATAATTAGATGCTTTCTTCCCCTCTGCTCAGAAAAGGCCTGGAACACTAATGTTAATTCTGCAGTGTCTTGAGAAAGGAGTGATTTGATCACATGGATCAATTTTTACAGCGATTATCAATTCACGTTAAAGAGCATACTAGCAACCCATTTGTTAATGCAAACTGTATCCAGAAATTCTTGCTTGCTATTACATGGGCATCCAACTAGCAGAAAAAGAAGGAAAATCAGGAGTAACCTGCAGAGCCTGCTGGCGCAACCTGTGATTGCTTGAAATGCATCATCAACATCACTAGGAAGTATCACTGCTTTCAGAGCTAGTTAAGAACAAATCTTTTCTCCAGATGGATGTTTCCAGACTCTCAGTGATCTGTCATGAGGCTTTTTTCCCCTCTACTCTTTTAAAGTGCAGGTTTATGGAATTTTATTAAGTGGAATAGCTACATCATTGTCTGTCTTTTAGATTTATCTGTGACCTAGCCTGTCCTAATTCAAATTTTATGTATTTATGTCTGAATTCTTTTCTTTTACAGCCATATCCTATTGTTACCATGATTAATCAGGAAGAGAACTTGATATACCTATTTCAATGAGCTGTGCTTTATAAAAGCCCGCAGTAAATTAAGTTCTGGGATCTCTTGTCTGAGAGGTCTTAGCATCTTTCTGCTCTTTCTACAGCTGCTTCACTAAACACATGACAGACTTCTGCAATTCTTCTGTAAAACCAGCTTTCTGATAAATGATCCTTCATTCTGTTTTCAAGTCTAGTATCCGCCATTAAGACTGGGGGCAGCATCCTGCTTTCCCTTGTACACCATCAGGTCCTCATCTCAGGGACCGTCATGGCTACAAACTGTTAGCGGAGCAGAACTGTGTGGATATGCCTTGTCAGTGTTACTCTCTGTAGTTTACTTTGTCACTGTGATTGCTCAGAAACTCAGAGGTCACTTTTTTTTTTCCCCTGGCCCAAAAAGCTGCTGGATTTTGTTTTGTTTTGTTTTAAAGAGGAAAAACCAACTTGCTATTGATGAAAGACTTAATTTGATAGGTTTAGTAGAAGAATAAGAAGTTTATAAATGTGTAAGATCAGTTTCCTTCACCATTACTGAGGAAAGAGGCTGTTAGCATGTAGCCTGTTTGAGGCATAGGCCAGCTACTGGATTCAATTGTGACTGAGATTCGTTCACAAGGAAGATAAAGTGAATGGCCATATTTCAGAGGCTAATAACCTACAGTCAAATAAACTTAACTGTACTTCAGTAGTGCTGTTTCTGACATTAGACAGGATTATGTATTGTATTGAGCCCACACTAAATAATTGCATAATATATTTTGACCTTTTCCCCAGTTTTGAGAATTGAAAATGTATATATTTTATCAGGAGGAGGCAGTCATTTTGTTGTGCTTCCGGTGAGTAACTTTCACCTTTCTGTTTTGTATGGTTACATCTCAGTACTTTCTACAGCATTGATCTAGACAGAAAAATAAACACAACACAAAACACTCAGAAACTACTGACTTAAGAGAGTCGGATCTCGTGCAGATGGAACACCTTCTACATACGAACTCCTGATATCCTAACTGAAAGTCTGAAGAGAGATTTGGGATTAAATCCTGGGTCATCATGGTTTTTTTTTCTTTCTTTTTTTTTAACAGTTCATTTCTGTGTTCTCAAAGACTGTAATATTGAAAAGTGAGGAGTAACCTTGCCAGTAGCGAGGGGAATTACTTGCAAACCCTGAGGATCAAATTAATCCAAGTGTAACTGCTGAAACTGGCAAGACAGTCTACTCTGAATTAGATTCTTCTTCTGTCTTTTATGTTGTCTGTATAAACAAACACTGCTCAATATTTTGTAACTCAGCCTCGCACCTGGAACAGACCAGCCTTTCTCCCATATTGCTGGCTGTAAGCAATTTGTAACATTAACTAAAGTGTTTCCAAAGCAGTCAGTATCTTCTGATCTTCTGTATTGGAATAGGGGTGTGATACAAACATAGGTTATTTTAAATTCTCTGCAGAATTGCAAGGAGAAGAATCTCACTGGAATACCAAACCAAACATCACAGAACTGACTTCACTGAGAGTAAAGGGACTTGCCTCCCCATGCCAGCCTTGGTGCGCAGGGAAGGCATTACAGGTGAACAAGAACTTTCACAGTAAACCAAATATTTGTCTGTAATAACTGTATCTGAAGCCATGCACCAAAAAGTTAGCCTCTTGGAACCGTACTACTGAATATGTATTGGTTTCTATGAACAATAGTTAAGGATTAGTATGTGAAGTCTCAGATGTCAGATATGAATGTGCAGATGGACTGGTCACTCAAAAGATTAGAAAGTGTGAAGATGTGACTTGATATTTAAACATCTGTAAGCAGATAAGCTGACAGTACAGTCAGCTAGATGCACTAGCCTGGTCCTCTGGAGGGGCCACTGTGTCTCTGAGGCCTAAGTGCGTGGACAATCTGGGCCAGAGGATTGGGAGTACAGCTACTGCAGCAGCAGCTGGTGCTGGTTTCATGCCAGCCAAGTGTTCATATTTCTTATCATTGATAATCCACCTCATCTCTGAGCTTGTTTGCAGCAATTCACAGTTATCTTCCTTTGATCCTGAAAGGGTTCGGCTCATCTGACACAATAGGGATGCAGGAGGTAAATAAGGAGCACTCTAGTAGGGATTACTGACAGACTCCGTGAGAGTCATGTGAACTGCATTTACTGATCATATCTTAAAATTGTTGGTAAATTATCAAGATGCCTACTTTATATTAAAACGTAAATAAAAATATCTCATCTGTTTTGTGTATGGGCAAGTGGTTTTAAAATATTACATTAGTATATGAACTGAATGAGTGTCAGAGCTCTGAACATCCAGGGTTGGAATGGACAATTTCCAGAGATCCCTTTCAGATTAAATGGTTCCCCTTTTAGAGCTCAGTGAAGCTTTAACAGAACACCTATGCTTACTGAGTGCCGTAGAACTACCAGTGATGACAGACTGGTAAGGAAACAGTGGTTTCTTGCATAAAGATCTAGCATCCCTGGGAGCTCCTCCTGGAGTTAATTTTCTTCACCAATATAACTTATGCTGAAATGCAAACCCTGCCTATCAATTTGCTGATCTGTAATAATGAACAAGTTAGATAGAGCAATAGAGGAAAAAATGTATGTGACATATCCACAAGACACTGGGCAACCCAAAAGGAAAGGAAAAGGGAAAGATCTTCACGTCATTTCATTTTGCTGTGAGACCATAGTGCTTGAACTGGTAGAATACCAATGACAGTTATGCTGTGTTTTGTTAAGTGATTTTCAGTGAGAAGAAAGACTCTGACTAGCCTCATTTCAGACCCTGGGTAGGAGGAAATAATCCTGGAAGCTATTTCAAAACATGTTGATGCCAAAGAGTGGGTGGAAGAAGTCAGTATGGATTGCTGAAGGGGAAACCTTTTGTGATGGCTTGGTGAATGAGGGGAGAACAGCCGGGCGGGAGATGTGTGTCTTTTACTTAGCAAGGCTGTCAACACTGTCTCCTTTCACGTTCTTATAGACAAATTTGGTGAGGTATGGGCTAGATAAGTGGGAAGGGAAGTAGCTGAGCTGCTGGGCTCAAAGATTTGTGATCATCAGCATCACAAAGTCCAGCTGGATGTCAGTCACTAGCGATATGCCCCGGGGGTCAATGGTGGGATCAATACTGTTTAACAACTTAATTAATGACCTGGATGATGAGACAGAAGTGCATCCCTAGCAGGCTTGCAGGTGATACCAAAATGGGATAAGTGTTGATACATGCTGCTGTTCAGAGGGATCTCAGTAGTTGAAGAACTGGTCAAACAGGTATCTCAGTTAAAATAAGCAAATGGAAATGCTCAGTCCTGTGTCTGGGAAGGAATAACCCCAGGCACCAGTATACACCGGAGGCTGACAAGCTGGAAAGCAGCTTTGTGGAAAAGGAGCTGAACTTTCTATTGGACAGCATATTAAATATAAGCCAGCAACGCGCTCTTGCTGCAAAGGTGGCCAATATCATCTTGGTCTGAATTAGACACAGAATTTACAACAGGTAGAGAGGGAGATCCTTCCACTCTGCTCAGCCCTGATGAGACACATCTGGAGTGCTGGGTCCAGTCCTGGGCTCCCCAGTATAGAAGAGAAGTGGACGTACAGGAGAGAATCCAGCAAAGGGCCACAAGGATGATGAACGGAATGCAGTTTCTGTCATTTGAGGTGTGAAGGAGAGAGCTGAGGTTTCTTTGGAAAAGAGAAGGCTCAGGGAGATCTTATCAGTGCCTATAAGTATTTCCCTCCCAGCAGACAGGGAAACAAAGATGAAGCCAGACCCTTCTAATTGGCACACAGTTAAAGAACAAAGGTACGAACTGGAATACATAAAATTCTACTTAAATGTGATAAAGTTATGCTTACCATGATAAGAACACTGTAACAGATTGCCACTGATGGTTGTGAAGTCTCTGTTCTTGGAAGTAATCAAAATCCCACTGGACATGGTCCTGGGCTCTCTGCTCTACCTAACCCTGGTTTGAACAAAACCATCTTCAGGGGTGCCTTGCAACCTCAGATGTTCTGTGGTTCTAATGGCAGCTTTTGTCCCTTAAAGTTGCTTTGAGTGTGTCACCTGGTAACTTCCCATTAATATGCATCAAGAAATAGTTTTGGAGAACTGGCTGTTCTCTTAGCAGGCAGTAACTATTCCTTACCACCTACCTGGAGAAGCAATACCACCTTTTGACAGTCTTTGTCCTGGCAGTTAGAAAAGTTTCTTCTGAAAAACGTTGTTACAGGAGATGTCAGTGCTTGCAAGACATCCCTGGAAAGGCTGTGTCTTCTACCCAAGCCATTTCTGGCAAATGTCCTTTACTCGTAAAAATGTTTGAAAACTAGGTAGGCAATTGTTGGCTTGTTTCTTTTAGTAACAAAGAGATGATAGCCATTGTGTGTGTGTGAGCTACCACTCTGCAATTACTGTAACTACAGCTACAGTAATTACTGTAACTACTGTGAAGATTTCAATGTTAAGTTCTTGGCTTCTGCACTTAAGTTTCCATCTGTTCAGATCAAAAAGAAGGTAGGAGAAAATAGGAGCCTGTTAAATTAGTTGTCTGTATTCTCTGGGCTAGTACAAACAGAAATGTTCAGTGCCTGTAGACCCTCTATGTTGTGTATTGTTTATTGTTTGCTATTTCACGATCAGAAGATTAAGCAGCAAAGTGACACACACAAAAAAAGGAAGGAACAGTAATGCAGCAATGCAGGAAAAGATAGAACAGAACTGTTATAGCAAGTGTTATAAAAAAGGTATTTTACAAATACAGAGGTGAATAAAGCAAGGTCTCCTGGCTTCATTTTTTCAGCTTTGGGACAGCAGCTACCTGTTGAAGTAGTAGAGGACTGACTGAGTCTCTATTTGTCTACTTGCTGTTTGCTGTCATTTAATATCAGTCTGCCTCCATTTTCCCTAGAGGTAGTTCTTCAAAGGTAACCACAGTGCTCTTGTAAGTAATATAAGTAAAGAGTAGTAACTCTGCGGATGAAACGTTCTGAATATATTGCAAAGAATGATGGTAAAAAGCCAGCAAGTTTCTTCTTTTTCAGTAATTGCTGTTTCCAATTGAAGTTAATATTATTTCCTGTTGGACTAAATTACAGACATGCAGAACTTGCCTGTTTCCTGAGGAAGGAGTTAGCGTGGCCCTTGTTAAAGCATCAGCTAAATAAAGACACAGTTTGGAGTTTTTGCAGTGCAGCAGCCACGGTTGGCAAGTTGTTGGGGTTTTCGCTCTTATTGCTCCTGACATCTTTGTTACAGACCTGAGAGCTCTTCTGAAGAGTAAACGTTTCTGGGTATAAATTATGATAATAGCAACAATCATTCTTTCTCTCTGACCTTGTGGGGATTAGAAACTAAGCTTTCCCTGGGGTAATCCTAGATTGCATGTCCCTGCTTTGTCTCCTTTTAAAGGAGACTCTGGCAGTTTGCGTTTCCTGGTCCTGTACCTATAAGTGCATGTACAGCCATGACCTGATTGTCACTTAGGATGCTAAATTGTGCTGTTTTCATCAAGTGTTCTTACAGTAAATGCTGAGCTGACTGTTTTTAAAAGCATGTCTGCTCTGCAATACAAATCCTATTCAAATGAGTTACATGTCTAAGCAGATTCAGCTCTGGTTTGTGGATTCTTCTGGGGCTAAACAACCATGTGCTGATACAATGCATGCTGGTCTGATGTGTTTGCTCAGAGAGGAGAGATGATGAACGAACCATATTTTACTCTATCTGCTTATCGGTGTAAATCTGAAGTGATGCTGCTGAAAGGAGTACGTTAAGTCAAACTGCTGGGATCTTCAGTTCCACTGAAGACTTTGTACCTAAAGTTCTTTCTTGCATGGATTAAAAAGTGTATCTTAAAGGCTAGAGAACAGGACAGAGAAACAGAAGCTGTATTTATTTCTAAGCTTGCTGGAAAACTCTGCTACTGTAAGCAATTCGCTTAGCCATTCTTCACCTCTTCAGCTCCCTTCAGAGACAAGACATACTTCCAAAGAAGTATAGGGTCTTCTGATACAAGTGCTTTAGAACTGCTAAGATTTTTCAGTACAGAAGGATAAACACAAGATAGTTCTAGGAGAAGATATACTCCTCTCAAATAGCTTGTCTAAGTACTTCAGTGTGAAATTCTAACAGGACTATTATAACCTGCTCAGAATGCATCTTGTTGCAATTATATTGTTTCCAGTATCCAGACTGTGTGATGAAGAGTTACCTCTGTGCAGCGCTGCACTGTGCCAGGTAGCTGTGCTAAGTTCCCTGATGTGGCTGCCAAACACTTTGGGAAGCTTCTCTGAAGAATTTTGATGCATTGGAACACCACAAAAACATATGTTCCTTAAATGACTTTCCATCTGGGCATCCCTTTCTTCCTTATACAAGAAATGTTGCAATAGTTTAATTAACTCACTTTGGAACCTCTTTTTGTCTACTAAAATATCTATGTTGAGATGCTTATTATGCTTAATCTTTGCTCAGGGGTAGGTGACCAAACTAGCTTAGTTTGACTACCTACAGAAAAGGCATTCACCCAGGTATAGTGATGCATTGTCGTTCTCACTATGTACAGTTCCAGCCATATACTCAGGACTCAGAGGTAACTGATCTGAAGAAAGCCAAGTGAAGACTAGTTTATTCCTCAAAAATTTTTGCTGCTTCCATTTTCTTTGTGGTAAAAACTCTGGGAAGAAAGATTTTGGTTCCTCATCTTTCACATGCATTTTATTCTTCCTTTGTGTTTGAAATGCGGAGCACTGAGTGTTGACAAGGAAGGCTTATTCAAGCAACAGGTAATGAAATGGAGAGCGGACAAAGATTTTGAATTCTAGTTTATTTTTCAACAAACTGAAGTAAAATAATTGTGCATGTTGCACTTGGCATTAGAATTGATGCATGATGTTTTGTAATGCCAGTCATTAGGTCTAGTAGCCACAGAGCTGTATGCTTGGCAATGGTCAAAATGAAGCAGGTTAAACCTATTGCGAGTTCTAGCTGTGTATAAGGAAACTCCATTCTCCTACCCTCCATTAGAATGTAAATTTGATCTATTTATAAGATTATTGAAGTGTCCCTTTTTAGAGAGGATGGGATAAAAAATAGCCTTGATGCGAACAGCTGGATGACAGTCGAGTTTTTTAGTCTTCTTCCTATCCTGTATTGCATGACTGTACTCAGCCATTTGCAAACTCAGCATAAAATCTGCAACTCTGTAGTTCAGAGTATACAAGATGCAAAACTTTGGTAGTAAGACATGTTGCTTTGTAGAAAGTATTGCTTATGCTATAGTGCGTGCTTTTGGCTACATATTTGTGCTAAGTCCTAGCAACTACATGTATGATCATATTGAGATTTTGAAGGTAAGTGCCTTTACACCTTTCTGATTTGCAAGATTGTCATTTGTGAAGATTCCCCCAGTTTGTGATGTAGAAATGCATGCGTTCTGAGAACTGGTTGCAGGTTACCTGCTAGATTCTGCAGTGGACAACATTGTACTCTTAGAGAAACTGGGAAAGCAGTTAAGTGAGTTATCTTTATGGGCCAACAGTGTTTGAGAGTAGAGATGAGCCTTGTCAGAGTTCATGATATTTGTCAACTATAGCCATTGTGTGCAGTGCATAAATTTATTTCTAATGGAATCATCAGACTTTGGACCAATGGACCTTTTCCTAAGAGGAAGGAACGCTTTTTACAATTCAGCAGAGATGGCAGGAGGCTACTGATACCCAAGGTGGCAAAGGGTTTTTGTTTTAACTTTATGTGTATCGTGTCTACATTGTTCTTGATTGGAGCAGGCAGGTATACATTGAGGTATTGAAACATAGAATTAGTAACTGATGTTTACTGAGAGTGTATATACCTTCTTTATTTCTGCACAGCAGCAGCTCTTTTACATATTTTAAACAAGACCTGAGGAAAAAAATGGAAGGTCTTTGAAGGCACGAGAGGAATATGTCCATTGAACAGCTTGGTAGTAAGGCTCAGTTTGTGTTCTCTTGCAAAATGATTTAAAAAAATGCTGCAATTGCATCTATTTCAACTGGCAGTGATGTTACTCCTCGTCATAATCTTTCATTAATGACATGCGTCATGCATCTTACCTGGCACTGGCTTAGGGAGATGAGTACTGCCTATTCATTCACAAATGCTACACCCTGTGGGCTTGATTGCCTTTTATTCAAGGCAAAATGGATACTAAAATTTTGGTTATTTAGTGTGATCTTCTATGATTGTAGTACAGCAGCCAAAATCCGAGTTATGTAATTACACTACTGCTGGAGTGAATGCCTGATTTTAGTTTCTACCTAAGAGAGCTCCAAAATCAGTTCTCTTCATCTGCATGTATTAGTGTGTTTCTTGTGCCTTCATGCTAAACTTGTTTCTGGAGCTTCTCAGATTGCATGAATGTAAAAAGCCGAAAGATTATTTAGATTTTCATTAGGAACACATTGACATCAGAGTCAGGTGAGATTAATTTACAATGAGGCTATGTGCACAGTAGCATGACATGGCACACAAGTATAACATCAGTCAAGCAATGAAAAGAGAAATTTAACCTATCTTTCTGTTGTTCTGAAATGTGAAAGAGTTGAATTTTAGTCTTTAAATTTTTAGTTTCTATCTACCATTATTCTGTTTGAAAAATTGTCTTACAAAATATTAATTAGATTTTGGCTTGTGCTGTAAGGTAAATGGGAATGTTTCCCTATTTATTGTTAAAACCCTGCTTTGCTCAGGATTGTCTTTGTTCAGCAGAGCAAACTTTGGCAGTTATAATTAAACAGTTTTGAGTATTCCAGAACTGCACGAAAGTATTTCTCTTACTGGCTCTTTGTTCTCACAGTTGCAACTCAGGAGCTTCAGGCAATTTTCATAAGCATGGCAACGCTCTGCATTCAAGATTTTACAACTGGGCCCTGAAAATTAGTTCTGTGATTGAATCTGGCAGATTGGTTTTGGCTTGAGAATCAGCATATGTTTTTAACATATGCACAATTGGCATGATTGAAGTCATAACTAACAGGCCTGTTATCTCAGTTCTACTAGTGTTTGCAGGAATTAACTATAATGGGCAAAAAAAAAAGGATGGAGGAGGAGTTGTACCACTGGGTAGCGAAGAATCACACTGACCCCAGATAAATCTTCTTGCAGGTAGCGCACTGTGGCTTGCTTTCATTTTGCCAGCCTAGCACCTGGAATGAGCCGTAAGAGTTACCTCTTGGTTTTTCTGGCCACAAGATCAAGGTTAATCCAAGAATAACAGACAACCCACTCTGGCTTTCTGCCTGTGTTTATTTCTGCCTATCACATAGCATGTTGTTACAGGCTCTTTCAGTTAACGCTTGTAGTTTGTATTCATGTTTTACTCCAGACTGAATCTGTGTTTTCTTTTGCAGCAGGAATTGTGCTTGTAGCAGCACACGGCGGTATCTCCTCAGTCAATCCATTTGGGGTGGCTCCTGGTTATGGGGGCCCTAAACAGCAAACTGGTTCAGGTTGGAACCAACCATGCCGGCCTCTTCTGGTCATTCTGCAAATTCCCAAGGGCCCTTTTGGCCGAATTAGCCAGAAAATCCACAAGAATTGCCTTTCTCCTTTCTCATTTTTTTTAGTCAGTGCTGATGACTTAAAAACCCAAGTACGAGGGCACAAAGGGAATTTTAAGATTTTCCACATGAATAGATTTTTAATGGCAGCTCAAAGTTTGGGGCAGGTTGTGACCAGCTGTGTAACTGAGGACAAGCATGGGCCTATAGAAGTGTGAACTGTGACACCGCAAACAGCAGAGAGTAATGTGTGAGAGGCATGCAGAGGTGAGGTGTCCTTGCTGGCCACAGCAGGCCTGAGGGGCGGCGGAGGGCTGTAAGCTTCCTTCGAGCAGCTATAGGGAAAGGCCTTGTCCTGGCAAAATGTGAGGCTTGGAAGCCAGCATGGTCGTCTTTTTATACGGGAAAGGCTCAACAGATGTGATGCAAATGAGCAGTTCATTATAAAGTCCAGACCTGACCGGAGCTACTGCTGTGTTGTGTGAAGAGCTGAGGAAGCTCACAGCCACTCAGAGGCTGCATTTGAGACCCAGGGCCCTCAGAGGAGATGTACATAATTGGCCTCCGCATGTCTGGTGGTACAAGCTTACATGCACATGTCATTGGCAAGTGCTGCTTTCAGTGTGTGGCATGAGATTCAGCAAATCCGTCTTCAAATTGCATCCAATCTTTGTGCAAGTGATTTAAGCATAGAGCTGTCTATTGATTTGAGATTGAGGCTGCAATTAGGTCCAGAGTCATGCAAGAATTTGCCCCTCAGTTCACCTGCCTGATTGTTTGCAGTAGTGCCTTTTAGCATATGGAGAACTTTAGGATGTCAAAGAGTGGGGAGGAGCAAAAGAGCAAAACCAATGGTATTCCGTTACCCAAAGTCCCCTCTGTTGAGGTGGTTACTTGCAGTGACAGGGATCAAATGGCTCTGTGTGTTCTTGAGGCAGATGGAAGCAAGTCACATCCTTGACCACATCACTATGACCATGTTGCTATACTTAAAGCTATCGTGTGTATTTATCTGACTCTTATCATCACCTACATACGGTTTAAGTTGGTTTTAATTATTTTACATCTGCCTATAAACCAAGAGTTCCTTCTGCCACAGCGCACATGTTACAAATGTGTTTCTAGAGTACACATGGCACATTCTGGAGCAACAGAAGCATTTGCTTTCAGACTGAAAATTGATAATTTTTCTCTGTTGTTAAAACAATAAAGAAATCACAGACTACAATATCTTTTTAAGATTCTTATTGAGTTCCCAGTGATTTCTTCATGCTTCTTTTTAGCGGGCTTTTTTTAGTGAGTTTTTATTTTGATTTGCAGCTAATGTAGAATAAAAACTGTCTCATTTCTCAGTGAAGTTTGCAGACAAGAACAGAAAAAAATGATATCTGTGGTCGTTAGTAAAGATCAGAGCTGTCGTTTCTAGATTAAAACTACTCTTGTACTGTTTTATGCTCTATCAGCAGAGGAAATTATGAAGGCAGATTCAGTGCAGAAAGGATCCCAATAAATGTAATATGATCCAGATGTTTTTCATTCTGTTAGTGTCCCACTGAAGGATAACTCCCAAAACTCTGGAAGTGTCGTGGCAGAACCCAGCCAAGACCTTAGCAGCTTGATAATGATCCACTAAAATCTGAGAACTCTTATCTTCTAAGACATGAGCCAATCATTGTTCCAAGGGAATTCAGAAGAAAACTTTCCCTTTAGGCCAGTTGGCCGTGATCAAATGTATTTTTCCAATTCTGTGAAGAGCTGGGACTGTTTGCTTTGAAAGACGTGGCATTAGTTGAGATGATCTTTGAATCAGAACCAGGATGGCAATTCCTAACTTTTCCTTGTAAATGGGGTAGGTTTGTGCAAATTCAGTAAAATATTTTGAATCTGAAAGGAATGGCTCCAGGCTTAAGCTGGTTGTGTTTTGGAGTGAAGATTTTGTGTTTCTCTTGTTACTTTATTCACATATAATTACATACCCAGTGACCTTTCTTTGCTGCAACTTGCAGAATGGTTTAGTGTTTGAGAATCCAAGCTTTAAGTATGCCTCTGTTTTCTACTTTGACGTTACATGGTTTGGTTTTGGATACTCTATCTACCTCAGAGTCTTTTCCTTCTCCAACTCATTAGACATTGTTCTGTTTTCTTTTTGTCTCTGTTGCCATACTTCTGAGTATATACATCTTTCATTTCAGACATCTGAATTTTTTCTGTCTTGGTGTAAAGTTCAAACAGTGCATCTTCTAGCTATCTTCCTGCACGATTCACCATTCAGTTGCAGATCAGTCTTATTCCCACCTTTTTTCCCCTACATAGTTCTGCTCACCGTATGTCTGTCTCCCAGGACCCCTAATTAGGAGCTTGCTTGGCCTTCCCTTAACTCAGCCACAGGACAGTCACCAGTATTCCTGCTTGGCACACTGCTCCCTTATCTTCCTGCGCATTTGCAAAGTGACTTTTAAGCTCATTACTGAAAAAAATAAAAGGGGGGCGGGGGAATAGAACAGGTGAGACTGAGAGCTTTTTCTGTATTGCTATTTCTGTCCCTGTTGGCTCCTTTGTCATGCTATAGCTAAACAGGAGAAGTGGCAGCAGGCAAAATGTCTGCTCCTTCTCCACTCCCCCTTTCTTCATCCATCTTGTCACTGGACTCTCCAGGCAGGAGGGAAGAATTTGGCACCGTGGAAGTTCCCTGCAGGAGGACTTACTCTTTTCATCTGAAATGGCAGGTGTTCCTCACCTCTGAAACTGAAGCTCCACAAGCATTTTCTTAGCATTCAATGGTGAATGGCATACCAGTGGCATAATCTTCTGACTCCTGTGGAGGTCTTGCCTCCTCTGCATGCAATTAACTTCACTCTGCCAAAAAATGTCTTGGCCCTGGGGTTCTTAAAAATCCTCAGAAGAGCTTGCTTTGGGGACTAGTTTCTTTGTGCTAAACGACCTAACACTGAAAGTCTGTGATCCCACAGCATCTCCTCAAAGATTGCCACACGTGATCCCCACATGCCAGTCGTGTCCTAGGCAATTGTAATCAATTAAGCGCAGCGCATTTCCAGGGAAAAGCTACAACCCCTTTCAACAAATAAACTTGCTTGAGTTCTCTGCCAAGTGCTGCTGCCACCATCCTTCTTGATTATGGCTACGTAAAAGAATGCGCTTTCGTTCAAATGAGGGGAAAACAATGACAATAGATTCCATTCTTTCTCAGAGCGCATCTCACCCATCTCCATCCTGATCCCTTGGGAATGGCGGGGCTGTCCGGTTCTAAGTGGAGAAAATTTCAAACAACTGATGGATGAAATATTGGTAGCTCGTGGTGATGTTGGACATTACTGTGTTTCTTTACAAAGCATATAGTAAGTGAGGAATGTTCATTTTGCTTTTTACTGCTGTATACCATCCCAGTTTACATGTGAAATTGCTCTCTTATAAGGAAAGATGACAAGAAACTGAACAAAGCGACGGTGGCATTCTTCATAGAAAACAGAGTGTGTGTGCCCCCAGTGAACTACTGCTGGGAATACGACAGTTTCCCAGGGCCGGATCACTTCACGTACAGAATTTAATGAGCTGCCAAATGCTTCTAAATGTCAGAAAATCATGAGGAAAATGCACTGTCCAGAGCGTGGCACAGACAGAAATACACAGATAGAAATCCATTTTTTAGCTTGTGATATCTCCCAGTTAATTTTCCATGAAGGTTTCACCCCTTCATCCTCCTCCAGTGTTTTTCAGACTGTGATGTGATCGGTGTTTCCCTAGGGGCAGTCAGAAGCCCAGGTTAAGAGCCATGGGGATGACAATTGCATTTATTTTCTAGAAAAAGAATAATTGCATTTATTTTCTTAGTGCAGTGCAACCCAGTGTTGGTATTTACTTCAGCTGAACTGCATCTTTCTCTGCTTAGATCATGCGGTAGTGCTGCTTATGTGATGCATTGTCAGCGAGAAAAAGAGTGAAGAAGTGCTGCTGCTAGCATGCCCACAAGCATACTGTGAAGGAAGGAAAAAGAGTTGGGTAAAAGGGGGGGAAGAGGACGAAGAACAGAAATTCCATCCTCAAGCTTGAAGTTTTCTGGAGATTGAGGTCATCATAGTCACTGATAGAATAATGATTTATTTGCTTGCGCAGTAATGTGAGTGGGAGGACTGGGACAGTTTAGGACAGCAGCAAGAGAAAGCCATCCTTCCTGACACTGCAATCCAGAGCCTACTCTCCTTTGGACACAAGGTAACTAAGCAGTGTATTGAGATGTGAGTTTTTAAGCCTTTGCAAAAATCTGTTGTGATTTAAGACAAACAAGCAAACACCTCTTCCTTCTCTTTCCTCCCCAGCCAGGCTTTTCTTGTTAGAGATCTGCTTGTGCATGCAATCCATTTAGGATCCTGGCACATGCCAGTTTTTAGAGAATGGAAACGTCTTCATCGTACGTGTTATTTCTGGTGCAGACTCAATGGTATTTTCTGCTGGCTGAGCACAGCCTATTGCAGCAGCATAGCAGTTACCCAGGTTTGGCTTGCTACCTGGGAAGATGATCTGGTCTTTGCTGGATCAGCATGGTTCTCCGTCCAGCGACAATCCCAGTGTGAAAGCTTCGGGGATGCAGTGATGTGGCCTAAATACCAAAGTTGTGCACAGCCACAAAAGGTGCTAGATATGGTTACTTGTGAGATGGGTGTCTAATTAATAGCTTTTGAGTATTGCATCCTGGTGCTTTTAAGCACATCTTTCTGTCCTGACCATTTTGGGAGGAGGCTGGGGCTCTGCTAAACACAGAGTGAGTTTGGATACTGAATTTAGGCTCCTCCCTTCGATGCCTGAAGCTAAAAGGTGTAAATGCTGGCTCTGCTGTAGGCCAGAAAGAAGTTTTCTGGAGCCAACTGCTGAATACATCTCCCAAACACGAGTTGTCTGGATTGCTGCTCTTCCCTCAGGGCAGTCAGTCAACTCTGAGCTGGCTGCGCTGCAGATTGGCTGCAGCAATCATCCCGCAGATCTGGGGCGAGCTAGTAAGCTTAAATGGGCCGGGGAATTAAAGCTGAGCTTCAAGAAGGTCTCAGCTGATGAGGTACTGCATGGTTTTCAAAGTGAAGGTTGTAGAAGCCCTAATATTGTAGTCGATTGATGTAGAAGCATACTGGTAAAAGCAGTAAGTCATGTTAAGGACACTCTTGCACTGGCAGTCCAGGATTGATCAGCTATTTAGACAGGCCTGTGATTTTGTGGATATTTCTTTGCCGCTCAGGAGAAGGAAAGGAGCAGAGGGAAAATAAGCAGCCTTGTTTGCGAGGAGAAAATGGCAACTTATTAGAGTGTGCTTTGCAACTGGCAAAATGGAAAGAGCTAGCACGTATTTGATGGGGTAGAATTATTCCAGCCTGAAGGATGTTCAAAGCCATCCAAAGGCAGTTCTGCTTACAAATCTCATTATTGATAAAATGATTTCTAATGGGATCGGTGCTGCTTGCTCTTACTGCAATCGCAGATGTGCGCACACATATACGTGTGCTGCTTTGAAAAATGCCTTTCATGGGTTCAGCTGCTTTCATTAATATCAAAATCATTTTATATTTTCTGGTATGCATCTTTTTTCCTGCAACTTTATGCAGGAAATGGTACCTTATCCCCTTGGTTATTTTCTTTTGAATGCTTAAATGGAAAGGGCTTTTTTTTCAGCATGAGTAAATTCATTACTAGGAATGGGAGAGGTGTTTCCAATTACAGCTGGCACTTCTGAGCCTCGCATCACGGTGGCAGGTATCCCTGGGGGAAAATCAAGCAAATAACAGATCACTCTGGCTGTGTACTGGGAGGAGAGATGAGATATGTTGTGTATGAGTGTTATGATACCCATATATTATTGTGTAATTTCAGTGTTGTGTTCATTCATAGGAGTAAGGGAGGGCTGTTCATAAGCTAGCTGTTGTTACTGCTGTATTTATGTTGCCTTATTGCCTTGCAATTCCTCATATGGACTAAAACCTCACTGTGTGGGTACTGTACAAATTAGGATCAGATAAATCATTTTTCTGCAAATTGCTTAAAATTTTTTGTATGTTATACATGTTTTCTTCCTCAGAGCTGTCTCTGTGTTGGTTATCTCTTTGATTGTACTCATTCGTCCCTAAGTCCAAAGTATGGCAATAGTTTTGCTGGGGGAAAATGACATAAAAGCAAAGCTGCAGCGGTTCTGCAGTGGTCTCAAAGGGTCGGCTGTACACAAATGGTCTCTCACCTGCTGACCTGCCACATTGCTGAGCAGAGGGACAGAGCCACCTTTGCAGGATGGGCTTTATCTATCTGCCTCTCACACGCAGGCAGAGGAAGCAATGAAATGTGCTGATGTTAAGTCCTAGTAGAAGACAGCAGAGCTGTGTTAACTGTGACACATTTCTTCCTTGTTTGCACAGGCCCTTCATGCTTCTGCCACCGCTGATGGAGTGGATGCGAGTAGCTATCACCTACGCCGAGCACCGGCGCAGTTTAACGGTGGACAGCGATGACATCAGGCAGACAGCCAGGCTGCTCTTACCTGGGCTGGACTGCGAGCCCAGGCAGCTCAAGTAGGTGGACTGAGCACTCTACTTTCCATGTTTTGTGGGAGAGGGATCTAAAATACTGTATGGGCAACACGTGCTCAAGCTTTTAGGAGGAGATAAAGAAGCTTTGGCCAAATGCTGCAGTTGGGGTGGAAGGATTTTGTCTTGCCAAAAGTTGTGCAGGAAGAATGAGACAGAAAGATTGCAATATAAATATTCGGTCATTTTTGCCTCAGTCTTTAATTATGAGATAATCCTTTGCTTTCTCAGATACCCTGATGAAAAGTGTAAGTACCTATTAACATCCTCCTCTCACACATATATTGAATGGGGATTTATAATTAGCTTGGTTCATTACCACATCATAGGTATTTTACTCAGTGTTTATTGTCTTTCAAAGCTGCTGTCATGAGTGCTACTTTTGATACCAGAGTTATATCTTGAACAGAACTGCAAGTTTTCTTGAGTGAATTTTATCCCCTGTATTATCTGTGGATTAAATGAGTGGGCACATCATTTTTTGTGGGCACACATTATTTGTGTGTTCAATTTGACACACAAATAATGATCAACGCTGCTTCTGTCATGCTCTGCAAGTGATGAAGTGCTGTATATTTATCCTTTCTGAAAATCGTTACTCTTACAATTCTTTTTCATGAATGAGAGAAGCAACATGAGACTTTTAATCAGAGTCCTTGATCTGTTTTTGTTGCTCTTTACTTTTTCCTTCTGACAGCTCAGAAGGCTCTTGCTTTTTGCTGTATCTGTTTCTCCATTTGTGCAACAAAAGATACTCCTTGCTATCCATAAAACCTAATGCAAAGCTAAATTAGTTGGCAAGCGTGCTGGTGCAATTCAATGACTGAACTCTGCTCCAAGCTCATTCGTGGCATGTCTGCTATTTCCTAACTCTGCCTGATATGGTAATACAGGCTAAGAGTGTTCCACATAGCTACACCTTAAGGGAACATAGCTATGGAAGCTCAGAGGTGGCACCCTTTTAAGCTTTATCTGTGCTGCATCTGCCCACGTGAGCACTTAGTCCAGGCACGCTCTCATGCAGCACTTCTCCACATACTCTGCCAGTGTATATGTGCTCCTTGTCAACTGAAGCACATGTTTCTCAGGCTTATGTGTGGATGGTAGGTGCTAGCATAGGTGAATTAGTATGGGTTAAGCTAAATTTTACCCATATGCCTAGTGCTTGCCAAAACCTTTGAAATTCTGTTGAGCAGTGCCATGGAAGACTGATCACGACTGCTTTCAGTCACTTTCCTAAGTTTCCTTACAATCTCTCCTTTAGAAAGGCTTCTTCTTTCAAAACTGAATGCAAACTTTGCACTTCAAAGGCATCCCACTCTTATCTGTCTCTGTGCTAGTTTTTTCTACACATTAGCATACAAAACACATGTGGTCCCTTACTTTATATCTTAATAAGGCAAGGATTTGGGTGCTTGCTTTTGCTTGTGATGTGAGGTAAAACAAAACACTTGGAGACAGCCTCTGTGCTCCTAGGTCTCTCTATTCCCAGGCGAGGGTGAGCCGAGCGTACGCAGGAGCTGCCATCTGGGCACTGCACGGGTGCAAGCTTTACCCTAGGAAGCGTGCGAGAGTTTGCCTCTCCCTGACAGGGTAACAACTCACGCATAGAAAACCTGCTGTGGGCACAGCTGCTGCACAGCAGTTGTGTGTGTGTGAGCTCTTTTGCCTGGCTCATGGAGGATGCTCTAGCTTTTATCACGTTCTAAAAGAAAAAGCTGCTTTGCCTCTATCATAGAACTGCATGCTGTCAAGCAATTGCTACAGACCAGCATGTATATAGTATTTTTCTGTTGTGAAGTTTTGCATGGGCTGAGCTTGCAGATCCCCCAGGAGCAAAGCCCACAAACAATAACTTCAGATTGCTGCCTCCAGATGTGCTCCCGGTAGCTCTACGCCAACAACTGCAGCCCACCTCTCTGCTCTGTCCCTCTGACAGCTCTACACTATGCCTTGCTTTGCTCTTTGCTCTGCAGGGCTCATCAGTGCATGGTGCCCCCATCCCCCTCCCCTTGCTCCAGCAGCACAGGGTGGATTGTGCCTGTTAGCAAAATAAGGATCAGTGTGCAAGGACAGGTATGCACACTTTAAAAACTTCATTTATTTTCTGAGGTTCAACGACTTTCAAGTTTATAATGTCCTATTTCACTTGTTTGCGTAGGATAATAATAGTGATTATACAGGATACGATACCATTACTATATAGTAATATTGTTGTATCATGATACTGTGCCAGTTTCCTTTCCAGAGCAAGATTATTTATTGCTGAGCCTCTCTCTAGGATTTACATGTGTCCTACAGTAAGCCTTACCTTACTGTCATCCTGTGCTCTGTACTGCACGTGTCCTAACCCCATATCTGGATGCTTGGGA
The DNA here is from genome assembly GCA_024606505.1 of Aquila spilogaster. Classification (NCBI taxonomy): domain Eukaryota; kingdom Metazoa; phylum Chordata; class Aves; order Accipitriformes; family Accipitridae; genus Aquila; species Aquila spilogaster. Next base: position 19,722 of record JANHGO010005458.1, read on the forward strand.
GATCTTCTCTTCTGATCAGATATTTGTGCTCACTGCCTGGGAGCTACGTTTTATTTACAGATGGATCTCCAAAGAGCGGGTGACTCCAAGGCTGTCACTCTGCTTTCCTGCTGACTGCTCCCCAGATTGCACTGTGATGCAGCTGCAGTGATGCTGCTTTCCCATGTGCAGTGGGACTGCTCACCAGGCTGAGGAGTGGGTTTGGTGAACTCAGCGTATTTTTCATTGCAGCTGGGCCCCATTTGTCATCAGCCCTGATGCAGTTCAGAAGCAGACAAAATGTCCAGCTGAATTAATACTTAAGTACGGTTCATCCTGAGTCTTCTAAGTGATGAGTGTTTTACTTATCTGGCAGCCCATACAGAGTTTCCAGGTTAGCCTCCTTGAAAGAGTCTCCCTTTTCAAAGGAACCTGGCAAACTACTATCTCGCTCACTGACAGTTCGCACAAGAGCTTGTGTTGAAACAAGGCAACTAGTGGAAAAGGCACTCGCCCTGAAATAGCATCAAAGGGCTGAGCAGATCGGTGCTCACCTCCAATTTGGGAACGTTTGGTCAGTGAGGGAGATAAGCCTCCAGCTCTGCAACTCAGAAGCTCTCAGCACAATCAGGGGGATTTACAGTAATTTCTGGACTACTTCCCAATGAAAGGCTATCTGACAGTCAGCTGGAGGGCAAGGATTTAATAGAGCCTCACGGAAACATTGCCTCGCTTCTTCTGAGGCACTGGAGAAGAGTTGAGATTTGATTTTTTTTATTTTGTTCTGTTTTTTGGGGCTTTTTATGAAATTAATTTTTTTGCAACAATCTGAAAAATAAGGATCTTTCAGAATGGTTGTCTGGCAGTCAGACTGCCTAATGGTCTCATCCTAGTACTATTGACTGCGGTTTTGTATACGTGTAACCTTCTCTACATCCCTCTTTCTACTCCTTGGAATATGTTTTTGTGTACGTATGACAGCCACATCACATCATGTGGTACCATCTCACAAAAGATACAGAGCTAATTATTTAAAGCATTTGTTTTTCCAGTGAGCAGCAGAATGAATGATAACTCAGTTGCTGCAGGTTTGCACCCTGGGAGCCCTCTCCCGCCACTGTAACCTCACTGCTGCAGTAGCCTGGTCCAGAGGTGCCCTTGAAGTGAAAGGCTGAGTGACAAGGAATAAGGATTTCATTCTGCCCTTCCCACGGAAGGCACCGATGGCATTCCTCTACTCGGGCGCCATTTTTTCCTGTAATATTCATGTGAATTTTCTGTCTGTCCCTAAGAACTAAAACTTCTATCCCCAGTAGGGCTGAAGTTTAGGCAGATTTTTTCAGAAAGGATTACATGGTGGAGAAGATAAAACCGTGCCACTTCATACGCCTCATTTCTGTAGGAGGAGGTGCTGTTAAAAAAGAAAACAAAAACAAAAGATAGAAAGCCCATAAATTGTTTTGTCCTCCACAGACCTGAATGCTGCTTCAGTTCCTTCCGGAGACTGGATGCTAAGGCTGCTACTGAAAAATTCCAGCAGGATCTGGGATTCCGAATGTTGAACTGCGGAAGGACAGATCTGATCAATCAAGCAATAGATGCACTGGGAGCTGATGGAGTTAACACCATGGATGATCAGGTATGCCATATAACCACACACAAAGTTTGCACATCAACAAATTGTGCGTTCTTTTCTGTGTAGGTCTTAAGTGTTGGTTGTCTCTTTAAGACTTCTCTAAGCCTAGCTGATGTTTTAGTGTGGAAAATGCATCTCTTAAAAATATAAAAATAGAAATCCCCCTCTCATGTGACCCTCAGAAGCCAGACCGAGCCTACAGTGAATTGTTTCTTTATCAGCTGGAATGTAGGTCTGCTCCTTGGATGGTCTGTCTCAGGCACTGCCTGAAGACGCGTTAATACACTGGCTGCAGATGTGAAATGTGATGTTGTCTTAATGTTAAGACAATGTCAAAACTAAGTGGTTTTTGCCAGTGCCACTCTCTTCTGGTTTAACAGCCAAAATCCTGTCTGGGTCAGTGATGGGCGACCAAAAGGTGTTGTTGTCTGATGGCTCTCAGGTTGCCTGTTTGAAGTGAACTGTCTGTTCTCAGTGCAGTCTGGTATATGAAACAGCACAGAGAATCCCAGTGGCACTGGTACCAGTTGGTATTAGCTTTGCTGAAAGCTCATCATGCTTTATTGTTACCTCCTCCCTGCTCAGCTGCATTTAAGCACAGGGACTTGTTACTCCAGGAAGTCTTTAGCTGCTTCTGTTTGCGCTGTCGGTCCCATCACGTAACAGCAGTCTGCTCTCTGGGGCATCATTCATTGCACTGATTTGCCTTCTAATTTAAAAACAAAACAAAACATCCAAACACCTCCCCCAAATAAACATTCATTACAGCTGTCACAGCAGTGAGAAGGACCTGTTGCGTCTCAGAAACTAGAGGATATTTATCAGTAGGAAGGATTTACATTCAAGTAGAGAGGTTTTCAGACCCAATTGTGAACCCAGTACATCTTCCATGATACTTTGTAGCATCCTGTAATTTAAAAGGTATATGAAAATGCATGTAAATGTGGGCAGAACTGCTCCTGCACAAGCCTACATTTAACTATGTAGTCACCTTATTTACATATCCCATGTAAGTTTTGTGGTCACAGACATGTATCATTTCACAGGTGCCCTTGACATTGACTTTGTTAAAGTGACACTGGTGGCAGATTTATATTATGGAAGTCTGACATATACTTCCTGATTTTTTTTTTCTTAAGTTTTTGTAGTTTCTGCTCACGTAACCCTGAGGACTTCTGTTCTTCCAAAGCAGAACTGCCGTATTCTCTGATATTTTGCCCTGTGAACAAGTACTGTAGTATCACGGCACTCATTTCTCTGCAGCCAGCCAGCAAACTGGGAGATGTTTTGCTTTTTCCTACGTAAGGTCCCTGCTTTGTAGACAACTCTCTGGAAAGACTGAGGACTTGCTGCCATCATTCATTTATGGTCTCATTATCATCCTGCTGATGTGTTCCTCTAGCCCGTCCTACTGTGCACAAGGGGACCAGACAGTGTTGGCAGCTCTGTCATGTTTGCAGAGTGCCGCTCCTGTGTTTCTAACCAGAATCTCTTCTTCCCTATGAATACTGAGCAGCAGCAAGCAGGGAATGCAAAACTGAGTTGGGGAAATAAATATGTATATATGTATGTACTTCTATAGGAACCTGGTAGTTTTAGAACCCTGACAGTGGCAGTAAATAGGAGCTCATTTTTGAATTCTGTTAAGTTTGCTCGTCTATGTTAGAGAGTTGGTCTCCCCCTCAAAGCCCCAGTAAGTT
>JANHGO010005459.1:0-23036 GCA_024606505.1 Aquila spilogaster
TGAATTGCATGAGGGAGTTCATTTTCATCCAGTTGTAACTTGTTTTCTTGTACCATTTCTAGTAATCGTTTCTGATCAATCACAGGAAATTCAACCGGGACATTTTTTCTTTCCAGCAAAATTCTTTTCTCCAGCTCCAGATAGCTGTCAGGAATTAGCTGACCAACCACTGGCTGATCTCTGATCTGTACAGTTCAGAATAATAATATTAAATGTATTAATTCATTCATACAAAATGCAAAAAATATTGCAACTCAGATTTAAGCTGGGTTTATTAGCCCAAATGTAGCGGCAGCAAGGAATAAGAACACTTATTGACTAATGTGGCTTCTGAAAAACAGATGGGACTAGTTCTTTCAGAATTAATGTATGCATGTCTTTCTATAAAAGAAAAAGCATAGAGGAAAATACTGCTCTATTAGATGTACACAGGAAAATAAAAAATGACATCTAAGAGGTACAAAGAGAAGCTCTGATTTGAACTAAAAGGACAACATTCACTGTATGAACAGATAATGCCATACATCTCATGTTAACAGAGGACAAAAGATAAATAAAAGAATTTTAAAAACCATGTTTCTTGTAATCTGTAACGTCTCCAGACATTTCTGTAGACAAGTTAGGGGAGAAAGGGCAGTTGCTTAAGTAAGAGTCTCCACAGTCAACTGATGGTGATAGTCAGTGGAAAACAGAAGAGAATAAATCCAGCACGATTAGTGACACAGACAAGTATTTTGTTCCTGTTTCCTGCAGCCTGAGTTCCTTCCTGGACACATGCTTTGACCTTTGGTACAAGCTAGCAATCAGTCACGTTTTTCATTCTCCACAGGTGCTGAATAAGTTGTTTTGTGGGGGAAATGGGAAACAATTGTCCTAACATTTCCCAATTGGCTTCTTAGTTTCTCAAAGTTAAATACCAATGCATTGTGGCATTTTTATGTGTCAGAAAGGTAATTACTATCTTGTGTAAGTTCAAAGACTCAAAACATTTGAGGGCCATGTTTAGCGCTCAATTCATTTTGATGATGTTCTAGGCAGGTACCTTGTAACTCCTTTCACAAAGTGTCTACATTATTTATGGAAAACAACTCCTTTCCTTTGGACTACCTTACTTCCATATGGAAGTTTAAACATCAGTTTAAACCATAGTCAGAATGGATGTGGATTTTACAGAAACAATTTTTACTGCACTGGTTAACTATCCCTTGAACAGTGGAATGAAGATGGGCAGTTTAAGGATGTGGCTCAGCTGATGGTTCCTCAGAGAGGAAAATGAGGAGTGTCCACTCTTCCCCTCATTTGTAACACAACAGCATGAGGATAGTCATAAATACAGAATTTGCTCTTTAAAATCACCAGAACAGTAATTTAGAAGAAATCTGGGCCCTGCTATGATTTATGAAGCTCTGCCTGTGAGTTTCAAAGCACAAGACATCACTTTCTCTCTTGCACATGTTATGACACTGTATATATGATCAATATTGCATAAGCAGAAAAATAAAAACACTCATATTCTTCCTACTATAGATTGGATCCTGTCTTCCTAGCGGCTCCATGCTTGGACTACTCCCTCCCAGCTTGCTCACATTCAAGAGCTTGATGCCCTGACTAAGTAGGCGACAAGTGGGTAGGTGGTAGAATGGCTTTAGAGACAATAGAACTATGAGCAGACTTGGCAGTTTAGAAGGATCATTCAACCCAGAGAGTCTTTTCCTGCTTTCATTCACTTTTCTCCTTCTAAGAATTCCATCACATAGTGTAATATCAAATCAGTAATAAAGAATTAGTTGGCTTTCAGATATCACAAAATCTTTTTTCCTGATCCCCTGAAATCTTGCAATATTTATTACTGCAATTAGATATTGCTAACCAACAAAAATGGGTAGTTTTTGATCAGATTTATTCATAAGAAAAAGACGGACAATTTTGAATTAAATATTCTACCTATGGTCTTAGTGTTTGAGAAAGAAACTTAGCTGAGATTTTTACTAAATTGATTTCTTGATAATAAATAAAATCAAAACTGGCAATTTTCCATCATTGTTTTGCTGTGTCTGCATTTTATAGAAGACAAGGCTACCACATAAAAAATGTATTCAATTATGTGTTCAATTAATGTCTTAAAATATATCTACTTAACTAAAACCAGGATGTTTTCAATGTTACAAACAGTATGCAGCTTACTTTAAAATGAAGACTCTCCTTTATTATGATTTTCCGAAGTCTCATAATGGAATCTGATTCTTCTTTAGCATTCACAAAGTGATAATCTTGGATTGCTGGGAAGCCTCGCTTATTCAACAGCTCTCTAGTAATTTTACTCATGCAGTCCTTATGTTGCTTTTCATCAGAAACATCTAAGTGGGTGCCAACAAGTATGACGGGGGATGTTGAAGCTCGTGCCTGTTAGTAATATTCATATAATCCATTAACTCAGCGTTGATGCTATTTTATATGTATGCAAATGGTGAACAATTCAGTCAAAATAATCAATGCAATGATAAAAGAAACTGTTTCTTCCTTTTTTTTTTTTAAATATACCTCTTTTAAGTCTGAGCAATGGGTAAATCTAATCTGAAATACTACTTCATGCCTTTATTCAGAATAAAGAGGTTTAGATCTGGATTTCACTCTTGGTAGATTAACAGTAGCAGCAGTAACACAGGCAACTGTATTTTTCATTAGAAGAGACTAACAAAGTGGAAAAGCGCAGGGTACTATGCTAGCTGTCAGAGGAACAGTGCAACAAAAAAACACCAGCAAGCACTGCATAGCAGAGAACACATCAGAAACATTCTTCATCAATGCTTACCTGACTGTATCACTGCTCAAGGTGAAAAGAGCAAAAAAGGTAAGCTTAACAAACAGGACCCATATACAAAATCCTGATGCCCAGCTATAGCTAACAATCAGACTGAAAGCAAAAGACAAGTGATGTTCACCATGGGGTGATTCCACCAAAAGCAAAAAAAAAAAAAACACAGCAAAAGAAAAATACACAGGCAGATTCTAAGATCAAGTTCCCTATTGTAGTCCTGGGATCATCCCTTTTAACAATGGGATGCTAAGCATAAACTTAACAACGTAATTTCAAACCACCATCTAGTCAGTTTTACATGAGTGAAATTCCATCTTCCCCAGAAATTACAACGGTGTAGAAGAAAAAGCATGCTTAACTCGTTATTCCTTTAATACAAACCCTTTCTTATTTTTATCATGCAATCCAAAATATTGCCAGAACATGTAAACTGTTCTGCACATCACTCTACCATCTTAAGTACAAAATGGTGTCAATCTTTCACATCCAATTTATAATACATTTCAGCACTTATTTCATCTTACTAGTTCTATTTGCTGAAGAGCTTCTTTGTTATTCTCCTCTCTAAAAATATTTGTGGCTAATTTGTGTTCAACAGCAGCTCCCTGGAACATGGCATTCCATTCTGTACATATCTGTGGCTTAATACCTTGATGTTAAAAAGCCATGGCTTCATAGCATCCACCTCTGCTTGTCCTTTGCTGAGATCATAAACAGCAAGATATAAAGCTCTTTGGGTCATGAAGTGAGGATGGGTACTGTAGAACTCCTCTTGTCCTAATGATAAAAAATTCCCACTGTTTAGAACTTCATTCACTGAGCATCTTCAGATCATAAAAAGTAGCATAACACTTGCTCTCAGATCACTATTTCACAAATGAAATCAATGCTTGCATAAAATAATCTAAATTGATAGGAAACCTGCAATAACTATGAATTTTAGGTAGGTATTCTGTGGTATCTCGTTGACTGAAATGCAGCATTGAAATATGTAAGCTAGTTTTAAATCAAGAAGTGTAAGGTTCAACAACTGGACAGACTTGGTTGCTACATACAAAAGTCATGCTTCTTTTAAAAATCCAATATCGAATTTCTAATCACCAAACCTGCTTTCTTCCTTGCTCCTTCTCTTCTTTTTCCCTTTCCTTCCTTTTACTCATCATTTCACCAACTTCAAAATAAGTCTTATTCATATGCTCAGCAACTGAAATCACAAGGTGTCACAACTGAAGCTAGCCATTTAACATGCATGCATATGAACTGTGATGTAGACTGTATTAAGCTGCTCACAGACAAAGGTTTAAAAATAACTTTTCTATAATCTGAAACACCCCTACATTTTACAAGTGCTTCTAGAAACCCCCAGACTTAGAAAGTTTTACCAAAACCCCCGAGCCTCTCCCTAAGTGTATTGTCTTCTCTGATCTTACAAAACAGTGATATTGTACAGTCTAGAGAGAATCTGACTACAAAAGGGAAAAACAGATTTGAATAGAAGATGGTTCTTCTGGTGATAAAGAGCAACTTCTTATTATTCTGAAATTACAGTTCTAGAGTACTATGGTTGAAATGAAAGATCAGACCACCTTCGGTGATGAGAAATTCCTGAAGCTTTATATTAAATTGGAAGAATTTTCTGCCAATTTGCAGAATTCCCTAATGAATATGTGGTCACCTGATTCTTGGTGTAAATTTGCATAATTTTACTGTCTACAATTTGAAATTTCACTCTAAGAATAAGCAACACATTAATGTGTTAAGGAAGTCAATAATGAAGGATAATAAGCTCTCAACATACCTCCAAAATCCCAGACATTTAATATAAGCTCTTTTTTCATTTTGCCTTTCCCTTGAATGATCCAGTCTTTTACATCAATGCCTACTGTAGGTTTTGGACAGCCCAGCTCTGTTCGTTTGCATTTCATTAGCTGTTGTAACAGTGTAGTTTTTCCACTACCAGTGTTTCCAACAATCATCAGCTTCATTCTGTTATAAGGTACAGCCTTCTTCAGTCGTTGCTGAAGAAATCTGGCATGAAAGAAGTTGGCAGAACTCACAGAAATGTGTAATAAACACCAACAGAACTCGAGACCAAGCAAAAATCAAAAAACATACAATTTCCATCAAATGTTCAGTATCAATTTGGTATTACTGGGATTCTAACAGTATATTCTAATTTCTGGTTTGGAAGTTAATTCATAAAGTGTCTTTTTTGGTTTTGTTATTAACTCAAAATAAACTCTATGCAATGCACTTGGTAACACAAGGAAAGCCAGAAATAACCCATAAACACCATTTATTGTATGGTTTATGGAATTATCAAATTTAAAAAGCAATGAAGCCATATTTTTTAAATGCCTATAATCAGTTTTGTGCGTGTGTGTGTATGTGCGTGCATGCGTGCAGACTGCTGTACTGGAGGTCATATGACAAACCAGCACGTCTCTTCAAAAGAATACGTTGTTTTCTTACTGCTCACCACATACTCCAAGAAAATAAAACAAGAATATTAGAGAGCTACAGGGAAACAAACCTGATGATGTCTCTGGCTTTGCACCCCACGTGTTTGAAGTCCAAATTAAGATGGAGTCCTTCCAAAGGAAGATCCCAAATTTTGGACAGCCTTCCCATTTCATCTGGAAAGAATCTCAAATCGGGATTATGACTTACATCCAAAGAAGTCAAGTTTTCTAGGAAGCCAATCTGAGGAGGAATCTAAATAAAAGAAAATTTAACAGTTAACTAAATGTTAAAGAAAGATTTTTTGTATAAGCATGAATACCATAGATATTTAACAAAACTAGGTATTTTTACAGCTGTAGTTTACTTCTTGTTTTTTTTTTAATAAACAGACCAAATACCCCTCACAAATATACAAAGACCTTCATAATTAATTCATTATGAAAACTGATTATATCACACATTTCAGACAGAAATCTTAATTCAATATAGGGATTTTCTTCACAGAAAAAAATTACTCCTAGTAACATACCATTTCACTACTAGAATTTACAGTGATGTGAGGTGGTGACAGGAAAATCGTATGAACACTGACAACTGAATTAAACTGAAAAGTGACTTGATTTTCTTTAGCTAGAATTTTACACTTTACCTCCTTTAACTTGTTGTTGGACAGGTGTAGCTTTTCTAGCCTAGACCATGCACACGCCTTTTCACTCAAGTCCAAGAGGCTTATTTGATTATGATTAAATAACAGCTCCCTTAAGTTTAATGATTTCCAGTGTACCGGCCCAGGCAGGCTTATGATCTTGTTTTGGCTTAAATCTACCGATCGCAAACTGAGAACATGAAAATAAAAAGAGAAAAGTTAGCAAATGAAATAAATCAAACTGAGATTAATTGGAACTGTACTGCTTTTCAATAAACAAACGAATGGATTAGGTATCAGAACAGACAGTTTTCTGTCAGGAATGTAGACGGGAAGATGGGAATTACTACTGTGAGCGAAAGTAATTAAGATGATGTTATAAGTAGGTCTTCACTACCTTAGAAAAAATATCAAGAAAATACATGTTAATAATACAATGTAATATGTTCTCATCATGTTTGCTAGTGAATTAAATTTCAAGAAAATAAACATTCACATATATTTTGTATATATTTCAGATAGTAAATTCCAGACAATATAATGGTACATATTGAGATAACAGAAGGGCTCTTTCCTCTTTCTGTGATTAATGATCTGCTCCCCCATCAGCACTCACATCTACCCAATCTATCAGACACCTGACTTGATATCTCTTCCAGTGCTACTCCCACCACCTCACTCTAGTGACCATAGAAAAAGCCTAAGTCCTGATTTTCACATGAGTACTGCTTTGAAGTTACAGCAAAATAAATATCACATGCATGGTTATCACAATTCCATAGAGAGGAAGTGTCATTCTTTGAGAATAAATATCTTGTGATATTTGGGAAGTGAAAAAAATTTCAGTGGACACGTGCGAAAATCTGAAGAACTTCTTCAGAGGGAAAAAATGGCCAGTATTTTTTAATTAATTTATTAATTAAATTAATTCTGGTCTTCTTAGAACAATTGTGTGCTTCAACAGCCAAGTAACATATTTCTAAAAACAACTACTTGAATCTGAGGAACGATACTTCTCAAAATAATGAAGAAAACAGATTAATTTGGCTTCAGTTAAAAGATACTACTAAGCAATTAACCCTGGACAGAGAATTTTCTAAAAATCAGTGAAATTTGCTGAATTTTCTGCTTAACAAAGGCCACAAGATTTTCTTCATCGAGAACTGGATATTAACTTCAATAAGTATAGGAACAACTTACTGTGGTAGAAGAAGAATTGTTTCTGGGACATTAATAAAGCAGTTTTGGGATAATTTTAGGGTTGTTATGCTAGATGACAAGTCAGGTATTATCTCTAGAATAGAAAAAGAAGTTAATATCATTATTTTTCAGAACTATTTAAATTATTTTTCATACTGTAGTTTTCTAAAATCACAGACAGACTAAAAGGTCAGGCTATCATCTTCTATACACAGGTCCTTATATAAACTGCCCAGGACAGAAACTGAATCGTATTTTAAAGCTTATTGACTGAATTTCCCAAATTAGAAAAGTATATAACACAGTTAATGTACTTGCTTTTATCACATTACATCCTTTTAAACTCCATCTCATAATGGCCTCAAACACTGAAATAATCTTTATTTACACTTAGGTAACATTCCTATAATTCATAAAATGACTTTGAAACCTTTGCAGAAAATATGCTAAGCCACTGAAATACATTCTAGACTGAATTAAATTGCTTAAACATAAAGTTTCTAGTGAAGGTGAGCTACTCTGTCGTACCTGAGCTATCTGCACATGTCATGACACAAGCTATGGAAGACCTGCTTTTTCTGAATCAGATGCTATAAGCCAAGTGGGATACTTCAGGGCATCTCAAATGACACCTATGTCTAAGCAAGTGAATCAAACAACCTACATTTTTCAGAATACTATGCTGGATATAGTGTAGTAATACTTCACATATATCTCAGTACATTATTAGACCTGTATTAGTAATAGATTTTCAAGCTAACCTTGAACAATTTCCTCTGCCTTGAACTTTCCCCGGCAGTATGTAACATCTCAGCTACTCTCAACCACTTTTATAGCTTCCACTAAAAATAGATGAACAAGATCAGTTCTACCCATCAAGCTCCAAGTATACTGCTTCCAGCAGTGAACAAGAGCTGAAGCAGTATAGGCAAGGACAAGCATACGTGCTATTCTCCTTCAAACACATTCTCCTTCACTCTTCTCCCAAGACTCCAAATGCAAGTGAGTAGGAATTACGTGAATGGTTTCTAGGAGGTGGGTCATAGATACTCACCAAGAGCATTCATCCTGGCATTGAACAGCTCCAGTTTTGTACAGCCCATGAAGACATTCTCAGCAAGGGATGAAATATTGTTCTTACTGATATTTAAAATCTTCAGCTCTTTCAAGGATATGGGTGAAGATAAGCACGAAATTTTGTTTCTGTGATAAGAAGAAAAATCCATGTTTTATTCAGAAACTATTAGCTAAAAAAGTGAAAGTAAAGAGTATTAATTAAGACGTTATTCTTACACAGGAAAATAAAGACTAAAACATTTATCTAAATAAAGACTGACTAGTCAGCAAAAATACTGGTGCTTGTGGTAACATGGAATAACAAGACTGATATTAAGATTGCTTTAATTAATGTGGAAAACATACGTCTGAATGTACTACAAGGTATCATTTCCTGATTATGCACTGCAGCTCAATCCCACACATTTGTGAGCAGTTCTGTTTACTAAAGAAGTGCATTTGCAGGATTATAACCACAGAATGACTGCCAATGCAGAAAAAACGTTCCAAATAGGAGACACAGTTTAGGATTGGTATATGATGTTAAAAGCAATGTATTGTGGACAGAAAAACACCAAAAATACTGAAAATACATTGGTAAAAGAATCATGCAGCAATATGCTGTAAGCAATGTTGCTAATACAGCTCAAAATAAAGCTTATGAGGAAATGCAACAAGATTTTATATTTCAAATAATGCATTTGTGAATTTGATTAACGTATTTAATACCGCTTGGTTTAGTTAAATATCTTGCTCTTTTTACTCTGTGAATTTCTGTGTGAGACATATGACATCCTTACTTTAATTATAGTTAAATTATAGTTGCATTTGAGACAGCATCTACATCTCAGGGAACTATCAACATTATTGTTTGTATGAATTCCCAAGAGGTATGAATTGATTCGCTCACTAACAAGTATGATAAAAAGTGCTGGTAAACAAAAAAAACACAACATATTTTTTTTTTGCTTCTGGCATCTAAAACATAACCATAACCTGAATGAGACTTCCCAAAAACCTTTGGCTAATATGAAACACAGTTGAAACTGTATTTGGTATAATGAAAATCTAGCTAAATGTAGACAACATAGACAATCTTGGGGATAAGAAGTGTGGCAGCAAAAAAATGCTGAACTACAACATTTTCAGTACAAAAATGCAATGCTATTACGTTCACCAAGACTCAGAGATGTTCTAATGTACTTTGTCATACAACGCAGAACTGAAAGGATTTACACATTCAGAAAGTAACATCAATGTTTCACTGTTGATTAAATGATCCATTCCATGCTACAGCAGAGACCATTCTGGATAACAAATACATTATCTCTGCTATGTTTGTTATGCTACAGTCCATTTATGAATGCTGTTCTCACCCTTCCAGCAATAACTGTTCAAGGTTTTCAGCAACATTTGCAAGAAACTCAGGAATGCACATCAGCTGATTGTATGAAAGATTAAGTTGCTTCAGGGCTGGACATCTGAGAAGTGGATCCAAAGCAAAGGAAGGTCCAATGTCATTTCGAGAGATATCAAGATATGCAATACAATTCATTTTCAGCAAATAAGTAGGAAAAGAAGTAAATCGGTTACTGTGCAAATCCAAATAAGTCAAGCATTTCAAGTTCTGAAAGTAAAAAAGAGATGTAAAAAAAAAAGTGAAATGAAAACATGAATTTATAGGTTTTAAACTGAGTTACGCTTTAAATAGTTCATTACTTAACATTTGTCTGACTAGGAAAAATAGCTGAAAATATCAATAATAGTAATATAGCCAGTAATATTTCTATTAAAGAATAAAATATAAGCATTATTACAAATAAATTAGCTCAGTTTCATAAAATGTAACAATTATGAACTGCCTGCAGGTCTCACTTTTATTTGTTATGTTACTCAATATAATATCCTAAAGCAGTTCTCTGACGTAAACACTTTAAAACAGTCCCATGAAAATGTTTGTGTTTCCAGTTGCACATAAATCCTGAATGCAAACAGCAAATGTATGAAGCATGCCAAAATACACACCCATACTCAAGAGTAGTATTGTTTTGAGTAGATAGTTAAAGACAAACAATTTATTGTAACTAATCTCAACTTGTATTATATAAAATTATGCAGCATTACTTCACACAGTTGTTCTGGAATGTTTGTAAGAGCATTTTGGTGGAGCTCCAGTTTATCAAGATGTTCCAAGTGACTCATTAAGCTGCTGTTCTGGCTGATGGCATCGATGCTCTCCAGTTCATTTGATGAAAGATCTAGTGATTTAATACACTCCTTCTCTGAGATCAATGAGGAAAGACTGTCTGACGGTCTTAAACGCAGTGAGCTTTTTGAGACTCCTATAAAAACAAAGATGGGCAAAATAGCATGGTTTCACTTAATACATAACCAAAATTCAGATGAATTGGACTAGGATCTAAATAAGCAGAAGACAGTGAATGTTTGGATATTAGTCAAGTCCAAATCCATGAATATTTCTGAGGAGACATAAATTTAAGAGACGGTAGCGAAGAGACAAAGGTTTATGCACAGCAGAACAGAGATAGTTTTTGAAAACTAATAAGGGCACTCATGAAATTACACTGTCTGTACAATTCTACTTAAACTATTTGAGAAGTCCAGGAAAAGATACTGCATTATATATGCACTATTTGTACTTCATGGTGGAATTCAAATACGCACCCTCCTCTTCATAAACAAGTACATAACGTACCTATACTTGTGAAAGCTTTAAGGATTAAACAGGCCTATATATGCTACATTGTATAGTTTACTTACTGGGAGGTTCATCTGAAGGCAATAATTTTCTTCTTTGTTTCACTAATGGTTCATAATCTGAGCCAGGTCCCTGGAAAATGCCAAAACAAACAAACAAAAAAAACAAACCCAAACAATAGGTATGGAAGTAGATATATGAAATGATCTGAAAGTGATCTGAATTCAGGAAATTTCCTTTAATGTAGTTTCTTCTAATCAGAACTTCCAGGTGGAAAACAGAGAATCTGAACTTTTTAACACTAAAACTCTAGTGATTTTAAGATTTATAAAACCTACTAATTGATGCAATATGAAACTACAGTAGATGTTAGAGTGCAAAGACTATAGTGCATTTTTAACAACCTAAAATGATTTTCACTGGAGTGGGGCAACAGGATGAAGAAAAGAACATTTTCTTACAGGTAATTATTAACAGTTTTACACTGTAGGCAACACAGATATTTTTTCAGAAGGAACCTGGAATGAATACAAATGTGGCTTACCACAGAGTAGGAATGTCGCGGTAAAGTAGGAGAACCTCTTTGAAAGGCAATTTCCCTACAGTATAAATCAGCAACCGCAATGGAATTGGACTTCTTTTTTCTAGAAAGTGAACCTTCACTTCCTAGGACAAAGAAATAACACAGGAAGGTAGGTAAATAAAATGATGCATTTAAATCTGAGGCTCAGAATTCAACTGTAAGATATGGGCTGACACACAAAGGAGAGATATATTTCGAAAGATCAATAACAGTGGGAACTCAATGGTTAACTGTGTGGGTGACTGGCCTAGAATACCAACATGTTTTACAGTACAAGGGCCATGCCTACCTGACATATTCAGAATACAAACTGCAGCTTGTTACATTGGTGATGTATCACTTAAAATTTCCAGCAAGTTTCTGTTATTATGCATTTTGTAACATGTCTTTGTGCTACTGCAGTGTCAATAACTTTTTAATATGGAAAAAGTCTGTATTTAAATCAATGCTTTTGAGCTTTCATATTTATTGAGAATGAAACAACAAATACCTCTTTGGCTTCGGTGATGATTTAGGGTCATCTGGCTTTAATGTTTTATATATTACATAAATAATATATTAATTAATTATTTATATGAATTATATATTATTATTATATTATATATATATATTATATTATATATATTATATTACATATACCACTATCAGTAACATCTGTTTGTGATACAGACAGTCCTATAGAAATGAAACATGGTGCTGAATGATATCAAGGAAAAGAACAGAAGAGAATTTAAAAAATTCTTAGGATGCTCTGATTACAAAATTCAAATTCTTAATCTGTGATGATTTTAACACTTCTAAAACATGGCAGTGACATATGAATAAATAAAACGCATGTTATAAGGCCGCTTCCTGTTGTTATTAAGTAATGCAGACAGAAATGCTGCCTTTTATAAGTCAAAGGCACATCATGTTCTTGACATGGCTATCAAGAACAATGTTGGACTGAACATAAGACTTGTCATTTACACTTTCTGATCAGTTGGATACCTTTCGGATAGGACTTATTCCACCTAATTTATTTGTTAACAATCTAATTCTTTATACTGAACTTAGTTGAGCTCTATTCATTTATAGACAAGCCAGGGAACAGAGCATTTCTGACTCACAGTTACCTGACTTCATGGTGAGACATAATGTGCTCCTGAAGCACCTGTGCCTTTGCCACTGACTATAGATGAAGCATACAAGAATTGCACATCAAAACAGCTGATGTAAGCTTACCTCAGAAGCAGGCAACAAGATAGTCAATAGCTAAAAATGGCTGGATGAATCCCATCTTTTCTATAAGAAAGCAATTGAATGTATTCCAGTTCAGAAAGAACTGATTTTAAATGGATAACTGAATAAAATATTTTAAGGAACTACTTTTGCAGGTAAAGCACATACTTATTGACCACAGACTATTTTTCAGGGGTACCACAAACAAAATTTTAGATAAAAGTATATATATATTTATTTTCCACGAGAAGTGTTTTATCCCAAATACAAACAAACAACTGACTAATAATTTAAAAATTTTTTTTCTCCTCAGCTGACAGTCTTACAATTCCCTAAATAACTTGAGGGAATTCATCATTATGGCCTCACCTCAGTATACAAGACTTGGACTATTAAAAAACAAACAAACACAATTACCTTCACTGTCAATATCATCACTCAAAGGAAAAACGGTGTCCACTAATGGGTCAGAAATGAAATTCCAATCGTAGTTTTTATCCATTCCATCTTCAGAGAAGTTTAGATCAGAACAAGCTCCTGATCTATCCTCAGAAATATTCTTCATTTGGTATTTAAGCACCATTCTTGCCAGTGCAGAACCAGCATCTATATGTATCAGAAACCAAGAAGAGAACATGTTATCCGAAAAATATATATAGCTTAAAAAATAACAGAAATACTTGATTTATTTTCAAGGTTTTGCCAATTTTCTACAACCAGCTAGCACTATGAAGAGAGTCTCGATCAAAGGTCTTGATCTAAAACAGTATTACCAAGAGATATTAACACATGTAGTATAGCAAATTCTGTGTACACTCACTTTGTCTTCTTGGTGGTGTAAGCTTATCTGGGAACAAAGGAATGAGCCAGGAAGGCTCAAGTCTCCCAATACCAAATCCTCCAAGACATATACTGCTATTGGCGACATCAAGACTAAGCTTCTTTAAGAGCAAGCTGATGATTTGGCTATCTCCTCTCTTAATACTGATGGTTAAAGCACTCCGAACATCTTGCTCTCGAGCACCATTGGCTAATAGCAATTCCACCAGTTTAGGATTATTTCCTTTTTCACAAACCTAATGCAAGAAAACAATTAACAAGTTTATGTGAGGGACTCAGACAACAACTGAGATTGCAGTAAGAGACATCCTCAAATTTAGATTCATTGTATTTTTAGAATTGTGCTCCCTTTTCCATTATACAGTTCCCTATGCCTCAGGGCATAGGGAACTGCACTTGAGCACCAACTCCCATTTCATGAAGTCTTAACCAAAATACAGCAAATGCCTGAGCTCTCTCATTGCAATTTCTGCATAAGCCCACATAATTTTCAGGCAAAAATTAATAATGATTTACATTGTTTGGCTATTGAATGTGGTTTAATGGGGAAAAAAAAACACTCTTAGTGGCTATTTTGCCCTGTCAGCGGGATATCAGATGCAAGGGCAACAATGCTGAGACTCATCATGCCTTGCCCAGTGCTAGGGACTCAAGCCTACTGGCTTCAATTAGCTCAGCTCCTTCCAGTCTCTCAGCCTGCATTGCTACACAGAGCAGTGTTGATTATGAATGTTACAAATATTTTTAGAATTAATGCCAGTTACTTCCATATTTTCCATTGTGGTTGACTAACACTAATTTGCCTGCTTGAGACTCCAAGGATGGATGGTCTGTTGAAAATTCATCTGTGCTGGATGATAACCCAGACAGCTCTGCTGGCAGAAGTCTTCATGGGAACACTTCCTGATTTACTTTAGGCAGTACTTGGTAGAATTACCTCAGACCAAGCATTTAAAATTTTGACACTAAAGAAAAATTAAGAAGTGCTCATACAGTTTCTCCAAATTTTTTTGGAAGACAGTCACATTTAGCAGGGAATACTTATAAGCAGATGGGAACAGCCTTAGTCAAGACACCAGTGTGTTTCAGATAGTTCAGGTTCTGTATGTGATCAGTGGATAAAGCAATTTGCAGCTAGTGAGTGTGCAGTCATTCTAGGATATTATGTTACTGTAGCTATGTTGATAGAAAGCCTTTAAATCAGCAAAAAACTGATGACTGTATTGATCTGTAAGTACAACACAAAGTGAAAGAAATCATCATTCCAGGGTAGGCATTTTAGAAAAAGTCTTCACTGCAGATCTAGCAGAGTGGAACTTTACTGTGGCATACTGAAACCTATTTATGCATAATGTTGCCTGCTGGGCTGTCTGCATTTTGGCTTCACAGTGCTTAGGATGAACTGAACTTGGAAGATCAGGTCATGAACTGGGCTCTAATGGGCTTGATGCCATCCATACCTAATCTGTTCAGAAAAAGCACGTGGGAGTCTGAAAAGCTTGAACTTGTCTCAGCTGAAGTCTTCTTCCTCAAAAATACTCTTAAGCTAAGTCAGTACTTGCGTGAACCCTGGTTTGCATGTGAGCAGGCTGAAGAAGCAGAAAGCATGACTTTAAAGTGAACTTACATCAGAACTGAGCTAACAGTGTGGGCATGTTCTAGGTGACAGTAACCATGAGCCTCAGAGAAGTGAAGAGTGTTTTAGTGAGTATCAAACTGGGCCTGAAGTCACCAGGAATAGCAATGGTTGTCAACATCTATGTCACAGTTAGACTGCCTCAGAGAGTGCCACTGTGCGCTGGCATATATAGGTACGCACAAAAAGAGAAAGGAACCCAAAAGCAGAAATTTTAAAGCAACGCTTCTACATATATTTTCACATATTACCTGATAGATCAAAGAGCTTGTCTTTGTCTTCTTATTAATATCAGCTCCCAGCAGAAGTAAACATTCAGCCATAATACTATTGTACTCGATACATGCTTTTTCAAGCATCATATTCTTTAAATCATCATTTTCAGCTATTTTAGCAAAGCATTTACAACACAGGCTTTGAAACTGAATGGGAACACAAACAGTCAAAGTTAGGGCAAAAAAAGCACCAACATTTTTCAAGATGTGGAGCAGTTGGAAGAGAGAAGATATATACCTGTCGATCTCGCTGGTTAGTGAAGCACAGAGACATTTGGTAGAAGATTACTGTGTCAAATGATTCATGTATCAGCAGCTTGGCAAAACAAGGTGAAAAACCAAGAATCAACAAGATTGCATGAAATCCCTACAAGCACAATTAAAAGACTGTAAGTATACTGTTTAAAATGTGTAATCTTCAAACAAGTCATGCAACAAAATCAAATTGTGACCTAAAGATACACACTTCAATGTTTTGCAATAACTCACAAACTGAGAGAAGTCAGGAAGACCTGGTGTTTTTATGTTTTTATAGCTGTAGGGTCATGCTTGCTTAGCTGACCCACTTGAGCAGATATTAACTGACATTTTGAAAAGCCCAATTACGCACAGTAATATCTGACAACATCCTGCCTGACACATGTACTCGTGATTTCCTGAAAATTGTATAGAGGAAACAATCTGCTTTTAAGGAGATACATCACTTATCCTAATGTGTTGCTCCAAAATCCTTGACTTTAAAAAAAATGCATAGGCAAACTGAAAAACTGTACCTAGAAATTAAAAAGAAAGACAAGACCATTCTGTAATTCTGCAAGTAAAGTTCACCTAGAAGGGTGAAGTGGGTAAATAACGGTCTCTAATTAAAACCTCACTGAGAATAAATGACTTTATTTAACTTCCTTATTTCTCCACATTATTTTGATGGCACTCTATACTGCTTCCTAAGCAAAACTTAGAAGCTGTGAGAAAAAAAAAGAAGTAAAAAAGGAGGCTGCACTTGTGATATTTCAAGACTGATCTGAAACAGAAGCGTAAAAACTTTCATAAGTTGATCTCACAGGGAAACCATTTCACCACAAAAATTAAACTGGAAACAAACAGGGAAAGTTTCCAAGGTAGAGGAAACAGAACTTTCACACGAGGAGGACTGAATGTGTATTCTCAGACAGAATAAGGAGAATTCCGTTTCCATACTCAGAAGTAGATCCAAAACCTGTCACTCTGACATAGAAGTCCAGTAATATCCAGTAATATTATTTTATTCAAAATTCTTAAACTAAGCTTATTGCTGGCGACAAGGTCGTGAACCAAGATGTGTTTATTACTTTTCAAAAAAGAGTGATGAATACAATAATGGTGGTCACTCTATTAAATGACTACTGATGAATGATTGATGGATAGTGACTGAAAAATTTGTTCTAGTTTCCCAGATAAACATCCAAACTTAAGCTTATACATTCTGGAATTAATATGTGCCTCCACAAAACCCATCTCTATGACAATCATATTGGCTTAATTTTAAAGGCTTATACTAATCTAATAATTGCAGTAAAATAAAAAAAGAATTAAATAATTTTGCTTCAACTGTATAACTACATCAAAATAATTTAATAAAGTTTGGCTTTTTTTTAAATCTTTGTAGGTAGAAATAACACATACATGCATCTGGATTTCAGTGACCTCTTTAAATCGTCGCAGAGTAGAAACCAGAACAGTTGCCAGGACATGCATAGTTGCAATACACAAACTCTTTCTTGTAAGCAAAAAGAGCAGAAGACTCAAACCCAAACTCTGTATGTCTTTAAGAAAAAAGAAAAATTAATAAAGATGATTGTACAGACATTCTGAGTGGAATAAACCTGTGGCCTAGGTAGAGTATTACTGTTAATATTCTGGATAGTTATTTGCATTAGCTATTACAGTGCTAAGCATTATGAGAGAGTGGCTGAACCTGGAGACTATACAGTCCTGCTGCCTTTTTTTGCCATGTAACCTACTTCATATACAGTACTAAAGATTGTAAAAATCAGGTAAAAGATTGTATGGTTCATCAAACCCTTTCTACAACATCATTCACATTCAACTAACAAAATACCTTCCATACCTTGTTCATCTGGATACATCTGTAGGGTGTGAAGCACAGTGTCAGTGGCTCCCTGCTGTGTTAAAATTTCCAAAGCACCAGTGCACTCAGCTACAGAAGTAAGTAGTTTTAATCCACACCTCTGAATGCTAGGATTTCCAATAAACTAACAGGGAAATGAATATAAAGTCAGATCAACAGTCTGTTTTGCTATAATGGCAATAAAAGAGTTGCTAGCAATTATTGTTGTTAAAGTATGCAAAATTACAGCTGATATGACAATATCAGAAGAATTGCAACTACAAAGAGGTTTTCTTTTCAATCAATTTTTCAGCTCCTTATAATTTCCTTAGATTTCTACCAGAGATTGGGATGTTTTTTTCTCAGAGTTTCACTACAAGCACTCACAAGTTGGCACTGTTTTCCCAGGAAAAGGAGAGTGAGAAAACGTACTTTGTTTAAGATTAAACTGGAACAAAAATGGGGTTCTGTGAAAACAAGGGACAAGTGACAAATATAAACTGTTTATAAAGTTACAAAAAGAAGAAGCTATGAAGCGATATAGGTATTGCAATAAAGGTATCAAGATTTTAATTTTCCATTATAAAGCAATTCAATAGTTTATTTGTGATTATTTATCACAACTTTTCATCACCCTTAGGTGGAGGAAACCTAGATAAGGCCTAGATCTGAAAGTGTGTGTGGATGTTATAGTGACTTGTAACATTGCAAAATTATTTCAGTGAGCTCATGCCCATCTTGTTCCTTATTCCTTCTCTACTATTTTCATAAAAATATGAAAATTTCTAGCCCTTCTGCAGGATAAAAAAAGCATGTAAGATGGTCACAAGCACTGAAAACTAATACAATCTGAAGCAAAAATGTAATTTCTATTAACTCCTGTCTCCTATTATCTTCAGGTCAAGAAATGTCAGGGGAAAATTATGGAATTGAACAGTGCAAAGGATGGATATAATTGAGAATCACTGCTCTGTTAAAAGCAAAGGAGTATGTATCAACAGAAGCCATATTAAAGAGCCACTCATTTCAATGTGTAGTTGAGGCAAAGATACAAGAAGATCTTTTGTGTATAAAGTAGTCCATTAACAAAATCACAACTAAACTGCCCACTTAAGAAAAAAAAGCACTGTTTTTATAAATGTAAGTTAGAATTACTGTATAAAGAAGATGATCTAAAGTAAGAAAAGAAGCCCCCAATGATAAATGAAACTGAAGGTTAGGACTGATTTGATCAAATCAATCATAAAATTACTATGGAACTAAAAATTACAAATGATTAATCACTGCAAGTGCGAAACAGGGACAAAATTCATCAGGATGAAGCTTTAACTATACCCTGTTCAAAGCACCAAGCACCAACGAGTGAGTTCCCTCTAGCAGACACTGGCTTTTAATGACTTTTACTGTAAGCGTGAAAGCAGCATCTCCCATATTTCTGGAAGAACTGTTCTGATCATTCTTTGTATCTGAAACAATAGAAAGCAGGTTTCATCAGAAGAACAGATTTAATATTCTCCCCAATGTTAACCCAATATTACAACTAAATTGAACAAACAGCCTAAATGACTCAGCAGGCGTATTTTCCATTTTTTATGATGTTTTCAGAACACTGTATTCACAGAAATGGGAGCCTCTCTGGATTTACACTGTAGTATTGAGTACACCGTGTTTGAAATGACAGTTTCACCATATGTTTGCTCAGCACTTACTGTGAAAATATAAAATCATGCCAAAGAATTTTGACCAGGGTACACTGCAATACATTATTACTTCCTTGAGTTGCATGGTTTCTTGGTGTTCCTGATTAGTTCAGAATGCCTCTTCCTTCTTGGAAGAAGACATGGTAAAGAAGCCATAAACTATTCATTCTTTTTCACTTGGCAGCACATCAGAGGGCCATTTTTACCCACAGATGACATCAGTGGGACGTGAATGTGAATTAAAGAACACAGAGCAGTCTACCAGATCTACTTTTCTTGTAGCCATCAGCACTTGCAGGAAAATGGCGCTACAGAAAGTACTGAGAGTACTTTAAAAGTCACTTCAGCATTCATATTCATTCCAATTACTGTTTTCCCCCAAATGACTTTTAACACTCTAACATGCAAATTTCAATGTCCACTTTATCCACTCTGTGTTTCATTATACTTTAGAAGGGCCTCACTTGAAGGATTCTCACAAAAAAATACCCTGGCCTACATGACAGAATAGGTGTATGAGGTCTTAATCCTCCTGCTTATTGAAAAAGTTTGGCTGTACTAGGATTATAATTCAATGAATAGAAAGAAACTGAAAACCTGTAATCAATCTGCATGTTAGTGAAGTTACTAGTTTCAAAGTTTGTGGCTTTGTAAATATCCAACTAAAACAGCTGAAAAATAATTGCGTAACACTATTTGGAAAAAAGAAATCAGTACCACAGGTCTGTATGCTCACATTTAACATCAGGGGAAAAACTGGGATACACAGCAGTAAACTGTTACTAGAGTTAAAAATTTCCCAAAACTCTACTAAAGGTATGGAAATAAGAACACGTTTCTACTCATAGATTGCTCTTAAAGAGGTTGTTTTTTTTTTTTAGAGGAAAGGAATTCAGTTTGGTTTCTCATCAATTTGGTTTCCCCTGTGCTGTTGAAAATGGTGTATAGTAGTATATTTCATATTTCTGAATCAGTCTTGCTGTCAGAGACCCAATTTTGCTGTTCCTTCCAAGGTATACTATCAAAACAATTGCATTTTGTGATAGAACTATGTTGATATCATTATCACTGCTTGCTCTCACTTAAACATCATCTATGACGAGTACACAATCACAGCAATGGCTCCACAGTCATTCCCTTAATTCTTTACATCAGAATTAAACCATCACTGATGAGATCAAAGGGATATCAGCTGTGATAATTCTGGTCTGTTGCTTTCAATGAATTGAAAGTTTTCCTCTATCCTGTACGTTCTTAAAGATTTAGAGCTGCTCTGTTAAACATGGGATTTTGGTAATTTTTTAAGGCTGTCACATTAGATGAGACAGGCTAAAACTAAAAAAACTAAAACCCAGCTATCCAATTAAATTTTCCAATGTGTTCTATGATGCCACACCAGTTTTGTTTTCAGATGACTTACCAGGCATCATAAAGTGTAAAAGGACTCGAAGTGATTCCAGTTGTACAGAGAGTGATTTTTCATGTTTCCTCATGGCTTTTACAACTTCCGATGCAGCTACTGTCATTATATCCAAATGAGGGAAACTGAAAATGTTATTTTTAAAATGAATAAAAATACTGCATTTCTAAGTTTTACATACATTTGCTTCTTTCTCTTAGTTGTTCAGCACAGTGTGATATTCCTTTTCAATGCTGTAAGTACGCTGTAGCTGCATAACAAATACATTATTTTCATGCCATTTCATGAGTGCAGTGTATGTAATTAATTCAGTTTGAGACAACTGAGAGGTAATTTTCAATTCAGTCCAGAATACCAACATGCGGACAGTATAGTATTTCATTCAGGGTGAATGGTGGATTTATATACTTCACTTTGATACTAAGTGAGAAGATACATCTTCCCTAACTTACTGCTCTACAGCTGCCATAAAATACTGATGATTTGCCAGATACATGCAGAATAAACAGGAAAATATCAAACATGTTAGGCTCTAATTTTGAAGGAAAAAAAACCTTAGTGGTCAAAGGCCACTAATTCACTTCTAAGGTAATTTTTCTTTTACTTTATAATACATTTTATTCCTACAAGCATGATTATGGAAGTTTTGAGATTTTCTTCCTTATAAAATCAAATTATTTGTAAAAAGTTCTATCAATATATCTTGAGTCTGTCATTTTTTCACCAACAGATTAGCACATATATAGGTTTCGGAGAAGGCTGGAAAAACTTGGCAAGACACTTGGGATCACAGTCCCACCCTATGCTAATATTTCTGAGTCATGGGTTTGTTTTCCACTCACGTTCTAGAGCATTTGCAAAAGCCAATACAAAACAAATATTACCACAAAAATTTTATTAAGTGGAGTTAATATTATGAGAATTTTCTTAGCTATTAAGGGAATTTAGTGTGGCTAAAAAGAGAGGCTATATGTGATTCAGTGTCAGCCTGCAGTCAATTTTAACATATATGAAACAGTCAATAGTTTAAATGTAATCAATTACAGCAGTGCATCTCACACACCTTCACTTTGGAAGTGGTCATGTTATTTCTAAGTATATTACCTTCCTTCGAAAACATGATTCAGAATTCTGCAGGCGCTTTCAGCCACTTCAGGAGAATGTGGGTGTTTCCTCATGATATCCAAAACATTCATGTGTATTCCTTTAGCCAAAAGTGTCTTCCTAATATTTACTACAATACAAAATAGTAAGCCTCACATAAGCAAGTCTCTAACTCTCTCTGTCTCTGTAGACAACAGAACTGCTAACTTTTTTCTCATTTTGATTTTTTTCTTCAAAATCATACATGTTATAGAACTGTCAGTTAGAATGGGAAATGATTCAAGCTGAAGCCAGATTCAATTTGCTTATCTTAATCAAAAGCATTACAATCCCTGAAGTGACTAATAAGTTTAAATACATCTGCTATTTCTACTTGCACAAAGTTAACTTAAAGGAAGGAGAACATATTGCTTTACTTTTATTTACTTTTTACTCTTACTTATAAGATACTTATTCTTAAACAATTTTTGAACTGTACTCTGTGATCCAGCAGGAAAGCTAGAAGTAAAACTTCCAAAAAAGCTTCTTACTTTCATGATAAGACTTCAAAAATGAAATATTAACCCACTCTAATGACTTTGTTAACACATGTCTTAATATTCAAATACTTAAGCACATGTTGTAGCTATAACTGTAGCCAATACAGATTGGAATATTACAAAAACTTTCTATATTATCATGGCAATTACCACCAATTCTTGTCATTCTCAGTTCCAAACATCCATTTCAGTGGCTAATTCATACAACATTACATTGTATCATAGGGTTTTACTATGCTTCTTTATGTCTATCATTTCTGGTGTAAACACCTTCATTTGGGGTGGGGGGAAAGGAAGAAAAAAAAAGACAAAATGAAAATTGGCTTTGGATTTCCAATTGGAATCAGATAGCCCACTTGCAGGTAACCCATTATGAAAGTACTTGATATAATATATAACAGTATGCATACATTTATGAGATTTCTCCCTATACATATTTTTCTCATAAATAACAAAAACTCTTCATTGTTACATTGTTACATTGGGTGGCTCATAAACCTAGTGATAAAACAATGCTTTCTCACCTAGAGAACGGTAATTAACTGTTAGTGTTTATCTTCCTATCTAGCCAGTGGTTTTCAATGTGCAGTCTACAAACCACTTGAGGTCCATAACCATGTCAATGGATTCTGGGAAAGGTATCTAACAAAAGAAGGCCAACTGTCAGTAGGCTTAAATACTCTACCCAGAGGTCCACATCTCCACTGAA
>JANHGO010005460.1:0-15678 GCA_024606505.1 Aquila spilogaster
AAGATCATCTAGTTCCAACCCCCCTGCCATGGGCAGGGACATCTTCCACTAGACCAGGTTGCTCCAAGCCCCATCCAACCTGGCCTTGAACACTTCCAGAGATGGGGCATCCACAACCTCTCTGGGGAACCTGGTCCTGTGCCTCACCACCCTCATAGTAAAACATTCCTTCCTTATGTCCAATCTAAATCTACCCACTTTCAGTTTAAAACTATTGCCTCTTGTCCTGTCACTACAGGCCCTGGTAAAAAGTCTCTCTCCATCTTTCTCGTACGCCCCCTTTCTATATTGAAAGGCCTCAATAAGGTCTCCCCGGAGCCTTCTCTTCTCCAGGCTGAACAGCCCCAACTCTCTCAGCCTGTCGTCATAGCAGAGGTGTTCCAGCCCTCAGGCCACTTTCATGACCTCCTCTGGACCCGCTCTAAGAGGTCCATGTTAAAACAGGTCCATAAAACAACTCACCCCAACCATCCCTTCAGGCCGATGCCAGCGCAAGGGAAGGTGTGGTGGTGGACTGTCAATGCCAGCAAAGCCCAGCAGCCTGGCAGCCTCGTGTGGGAGAACTGCGTTGCTTCAACCTGGTTGAGCTGAACTGAGTTGGAGCAGAGCTGAAGCAAAGCTGTGGGACAGGGATGGCTGTCGGACCGAGGGCTGTGTGCTGTCCCAGCCGCTCGTCACCTGGCCCTGGTGGGAATGGCAAGCATTGGCTTGAGCTCCTGAGCTGGAGAGCAAGGGTTGAGCTGCTCTAGATGGTCTTTCATCCAACTTTTGCTTAAAGATGTCCTCATGCTGGATTGGCTGTGCTCTTTCAGAGACACGCATGGGAGGTTTCTCCAAGCCCTTTCCTTACCGATCCTCTGAGCTCCTGCACAGTTCCCCGAGCCTCTGCTGCCCCCCCCCAGCCTCCTTTTATAACACCTCGCGATGCTTTTCATTTCATCTTCTAACCCACTTCAAATCTTCGCCTTTTTATTTTGGTTCTTCTTTTGTCGCTTTCTTCTGGGGCTTTATTTCCACTCCCCATGAATGGCTACCTGGCCCCTCGGCGGTCCGGTCATGCACTTTCTACAGCAATAACTCATGCTGCCGTGCTCGTGGTTTGCCAGAGGCATGTTCAGCCCCCCCAGGGCCACCAGCAAGAGGACTTTGGTGCGTTGGCGGGGGATCTGATTTAGCCTGTACAACCATGCAGCTTCCCCCAGCAGCCGGCAAACCTGATAGAAGAGTTTTGGCCCCGCTGTGCTGTATGAAAAGAGCCTGTGAAATCATATTTAAGGTTGTCTCTTGAAGGTGCCCATTGGAAAAAACTCCTGCCAATGATGTTCAACTCGGGTTTGTAGTTAACACAATGGACCCGCCGTACAAAGCCGCGCGGGACCGAGGGCTGGAAAAGCCCTCTTAGGTCCCGGCTAATCCGTCCCCCCCGCCAGCCCGGGGGATTGTTCCTGACAGCTTGTTTTCTTTGCCCTGACCTACATAGTCAAAAAGAATCTTGTTGCACATTTTTGTTTTGTACCTTGAGGTCTCGGAGGAGCTAAATCCCCTTCTTGGCGGGGCGGGATGTGTTGTTAAACAGTGCTGGAGCCTCCAGGAAAACCATGGAGACGCGGGGACAATGAGCCCTCTATGGTCCTCTCTTGGCTGCGGGATGGTCCTCCTTCTCCGGGCTTCAGTGGTGGGCACCGGGACGTGCAGACGCGGGCGATGAAGACGTCCACGGGCTTGGCAGCCTGTCCTGCAATAGAGTGGTCACAGCAGCTCTCCAAGGCAGATGGTTGGGGGGGGCGGAAAATGCAGCCGCTCTTAATTAATCTGTTTCAGATGATGGAGATGAAGGCTGCATCTCATACGTCCTCAGCTGTGCTCTTTTGGGTAGGTGGAGAGGCAAGTCCTCTTAGGGGTGAGGAGGTCCTCGTCTGGGAAAGACGTGGGAGCTCCCATTCGGGTTTTAAGGAAAATAAGGATGCAAAAGGTAGGGTGGAAGAAGGCATGTAGTAAACCTGGGCTGTAGTTTACTTATCCCTCATCTGAATCACCTGGGAGGGATGGGGTGCCAAGGGGATCCTTTGTGGAGGTGAAGGGCTTCAGGTGCAAATTTTGGGGGTCTGGAGCAAGGACTGTCACAGATGGCTGAATTAATCCCTTTTTTCCTTGCCCCGCATCTGGGGTCAGCCGTAGTTTCTGTAACAAACAGCTGAAAACCACCTGGGCCACCCAGTCTCCCCCAGCGTTCACCTGAGATAAACACCTGAGCTCCTGGATGGGTCCCACACCTCCCCAGGGAGCTCCCGTCATTAGAGATGCTTACAAAGCGCTTGGAAGACGTTGAGA
Source organism: Aquila spilogaster (assembly GCA_024606505.1). NCBI lineage: Eukaryota > Metazoa > Chordata > Aves > Accipitriformes > Accipitridae > Aquila > Aquila spilogaster. Next base: position 2,332 of record JANHGO010005460.1, read on the forward strand.
TGGAGCAAGCGCGATGAGAAAACCTTGTGGCGTGGTTCAAACGATGCCGGGGGTTATTTGGGGACAGAAGAAATTTGCGGTGGCTTTGACCCCAAAAGTGCCCTCCTGCCGTAGCTGAGGGCATCAGGGCGCTGGGGATCTTTGCCTCCTCAGCATGTCTCAGTCCTCATAGCCCCTGTACTGCTAGTTCACCCCAAAAATAGAGATAAGGTAACAGGAGTGTACTGTGGCTAAATTAATATAGCCGTACATAAATTAATATTAAATGTTAATAAAATAATAATTAAATATGAATAAGTTAATAATTAAATATTAGCAGAATGATATTAAATAAATTAATAAAGACTGCAAACCATTTTTTGTGGTTAACACCACCTGCCCAGGATCTTTGCCAGCTTTCAGATAAACCACCTGCTCTCTCGCCAGCTTTTAAAAATCTTATTTCTGTTTGTGTTTTTCTTTCCCGTGGCTGCTGCAGCTCCTAGATCTGTTCATCCAGTGGGACTGGTCGACGTATTTGGCCGACTACGGGCAACCCACGTGCAAGTATCTTCGCGTGAACCCGACGACAGCCCTCATCCTGCTGGAAAAGTGAGTGTGGGTCCGGACACCCGGGATAGTTTTCACCCCCATCTCGCTTTGGGCAAGTGTGTGTTTTAGCAGCTCATTCCATCACGTGCGGTGCTGGGACAGAGCAGCCTGGGGAGCAGGAGGCTCCTTGTGATCCAGGGAGCAAAGATTTCACCCCTGGGTGGACAGTGGGAGCTCAAATAAAAAAATCCTATTTTATCCCACTAACCTGAATTCCAGGTATTGTATCAAAACGCATTGACTTGGCTGAGGGTCTGTCTTTTTGCTTCACTCTTAAGTAGAGTTTTCCTTGTCTTACAAGAGACTTCCACTGTATCTCAAGCCCTCCAAATCATTTCAAATTTGCTAGCCTGCAAGCACGTGTATCTCCCTTGTGTTGGATCCATGGAGGGGATCGAGCGCTAAAAGCCCAGCTATGGGACAGGGACAGTGTCTTTAGGTGGCTGTGTGCTCCAGGGCTTGCCCTTAGCAAGGACACGCTCTTTGATAAGGCTGAACGTGAGCCTCTTCGAAGCCTGTAGCTCATAGGCTTTGCACAGCTTCAGCCCGAGCCCTGGAGCTGTGCCCAGGAGCAGTGCCGGGACGCGCCGGGCGAGCACTGTGTGGCTTCTGCGGGGCTTTGGGATGACACCAAGGAGGCTTGTGCCAGTCCTACAAGCCAACAGCAAGGAGGGAAAGCCCGTGAGTTTGCTGCAAACCCAAAGAGTGGGATTTGCTTCGCTTGTAACCCCTGTAGCACGTGGGAGAGAGGTGCCACCAGTCACCCATCGTGCCTGTGGTAGGAGGTGGCCCAGGTGACCCTTTCTCTGGTAGACCTCCACACTCTCATTGGGAGGATCAGCCCTACTCCTGCCCCTTTGCTACCATCAGACCTCGCAGCTGGTCTTCCAGCTGATCTGACAGTGAAGTCACCTGCCAAAAATAGTAATTTTCCAAGCAGCTCAGGCCATGGGCACTCCAATTCTAAGTCTTGCATGGAGGAGCGGGCAGGATAAGGGAGCTGCAGTTAGATTTGGTTAGGTTTACTATGAAATCGGACCCTGAGGAGGAGTTTGAGTTGTTTTTGGGGGTTCTTCTCTTTCTCTGTTGCTTGTAGAGGATGAATTGACTAGTTTAGAGTTAGGGCTAAAACTTTAGAAGACCAGCCTTGGTGTGCTTCTGAGCTTTGGAGTTGCATCTGTATTATGTGTGGTCCACATGACCGTACCACCTCCTCTCCCGCAGAGGAGAATAGCTAATTTCACAGCAGCTCATGACATCCAAATGTTATCAATATGGTACATAGGGACTAAACTCAGGTAGTTGCTGTGTGTAAAGCACTTTTATACGTTACAGCACTGGATTTATATACATATTTATATGTGCTGTGTAATATGTTGTGTTATTTGCAACATATTCACAACCTGACATCGATGATGCAAAAGCGTGAGATATATTCAGAGCTATCAACAAAATGGTAAAATAAAGGGCTATCAAAAATCTGAGAGCTTGGACATGAAGCAGCTGGAAGAGCCAGGGAACTGGAAGCAGGCAGTGAGGTGGGATCCGTGGCAGTTGCTGGGAAGGCAGTGGGACAGCAGGAGGGCAGCTCCGTGCTCCTGGCCATCTTCCCCAGGTAGTACTCGAGTGTGCAGCATCCATGCTCGGTGGTGGTATTAAAAAGCCACAAACCCCAGCTTGGCTTGCCAGCCTTCTCCCTAAAAGGGCTCTCATTTGAAGGGCAATCTTCACGTATCTGATTTGCTTTCCGGAGGCAGCCTCCGTGGAGTCACCGGGTTGGCACTTGCATCTCCCGCATCCTCGTGGCGTGGCATCGCCTGCATGGCATCGCCGGCATGGCATCGCCTGCATGCTCCGGCGGGCTCTGCCCTGTCCCCACTTGGGCTTCAGGCCCTTTGGGGAGTCTCCGTGCATCATCCACCAGCTCCAGCTCCCCCGAGACTCTGCGCTGACCTGGCCGTAGCTTCAGGCACATCCACTCCCCTCTGCGCTCCGAGCCCACCTCCCCAGCCCTCTCCGTAGGCAGCCGAGCTTTGCCGACAAGGCGACGTGAAATTCTGATCCGCTGGTTCATTTTGTAACCTGTTTTCATCGTTATCTCTTTTCCTAATCACACATCTCTCATAGGATATCACGAGTGTAAGTATGCTGCTTGCTTGGGCTTTTACCCTCACCTTGCAGTGACTTTATTGTTTGATTTAAATGGAGCACTAAATGATCTAAATGCAAGCTGTCTTTGAAACGGTTCCCTTCGGTAACTTTATCGTCTCAAATGCACTAATTAGAGCTAAAAGAGGAGCTTTTACTCTGTTGCTTTTTTTTCTTATAGATTAATTTAAACAAAGCTTGGCTCTATTGAAAGTGGTGTTTGTTGACAGGGGTGGGGACAGCGCTGAGCTCTCTCTTTCCCTTCCTCTTACTTTTAATTCTTGCACTAAAGCACAGGGACCACGTTACAAAACTGGGCTCGCTTGTCCCAGGGCTCTGCAGGCACACGCTTAAAGAAATAAAAGTGTCAATCCTCCAAAGAGCTGCTTAGCTGCTCAAAAGCATTGCCTCCCTCTTTCAAACCCGATATTCTTGGTGTCTGGATGCACTGCTTGAGCAGGGACCAGGTGCTTCCTATAGCCAAATGCCGGTAAAGAAACAGGCTGGCGTTTCTGAACACCTTTGACACCGACCACATTGTGTCGGCTCGGTGTTTGTCTGCAGGGCTGCGACGGCATGACCGGAGCCGGCGTGGTCTCCTAGAGCGGATTTGCAAGCTCAGCCTCTCCCAAGGATGCAGCCACTCCTGACGCTGCCTGGTCCCTGGCACAGCACAACCCACATTCTGCAGGATTTTGTGTCCTGTGGGCAAATTAATTCATTAATAATACTTAATAGCTTAGTGCCTCTACCTTCACATGTCTGAAGATACCAGCAGCTCCCATCCCCACCAGACACTCATCCCCAGTTAAACAGATCCACCTCTGTGGGTTTGTTGTGGGATCAGTGCTCTGACGGCTTTTTCAGCCTGGTCCAGTAGCTTTATCCATGCAGCTCCCTTCAAATTGTTCAAACACTTGCAAAAGTTTTCTTACGTACAACATGTGTTACTTCAAAAACATTTCACAGAACCTGAACAGATCCCACGGGATCGGAGATGGCTCCGAGGATGCCCAGGATGAGAGTGCTCTTAGGGCAGAGGATGCTCTGCTGTAAATTCCCCACATGTTACCTGGGGGGGACTGCAGCAGGCAGGGATGGAGAGTGATGGGTACAGCTCTGGGTGGAAGTTTCTGAAGGTATAGGTTTACTTTCAACGCCTCTGATGTCCCTGCGTCGCCTGTGAAATAGAAACAGAGCTCTCAGCCCTCCTGGTAAAGTGCTTTGAGACCCGCTGGAGCTGTACAGCGCTGCCGGAGGTGTCCCGCGGGAGGAGGGTTATTTCCAAAATTCCTGACACTGTGACACCTCTAACCTGTGCGACTTGAAAACCCTGCTTCCCGTCGGTAGGATCGCTCCCTGGTTCTTGCGGTGGAGCAGCTGGCAACCTGCTTTGGTTAAAAAAAATAGAGAAAGAAAAAAAATAATACTTATTTTGCTGAATAATAGTGCTCCAAGCTATCTTGTTACTGTTGGGAAAGCAGCTCGATTGTAATCCTGTGTCTTTGGGCACTTACAACTTTAGCAAAACAGCCTTTGGGATAAAGTTGTTATCCTTGTTTCCAGTTCCAAGCTGGATGTTTTTGGGAACATTTCAGATTCCCTTTGGCTCTTTTTAGGAAGATTTAAGCATGAAAAAACTTAGATTTTTTTTTTTTAAATCAGTTAAATAAGTTTCAAGAGGTTTGATTTGCGCTCAGTTAACTCAAAAACCCCCTGGTTTGATAAAGTGCCAACTTCCCAGGGACTCTCAGCGCTGTGTCCCAGTCACTTTAATGCTTCATTTAGGTCCCCAAAGCCAAAAACGCAGGCTTATGTGACTTGTCCAAAGCCATCAGCCTCTGCCAGATCTGATTTAGCGAGAAAATCATTTACAAATTGTGGTATTATAAAAGAGCGGTGCCGGCTGAGAACCAGCGGGTTGGATGTTGAGGCTGATTGATACCTTCAGGAGCTGTTGAAGGGTTGACCCTTGTAGGGTGGTTTCCCTTCCCAGCACATGCCCTGCCTGCGTAAAACTCACGCTTGGAGCGTGCAACAAGACCTGGTCCCCCCAAAATACGCATCTGCGAATGCAAGCGTGCATGAATCCCCAGCTTTGCATGGCGGAGAGAGATGGAGCTGCACCAGCTTCACCTTCAGGTCCCATCCCAGCACCCGCTCTTCTTGTCTCTGGCTTTTTGGAGACCTCTTGGACATGAGTACGCCACTTCGTGCATTAAATGTAGTTTTAAAAAAGTACAGATCTCAAGAAGATTTTTATATTGGGGGAAACCAGTGCTGGATTCCTTCCTTTAATATAAATTACATAATATTGTATTACATAATATTGTATAATATTTTCAGTTCACAATGCCAAACGTTTCCAGCTGCCACAAAAGCTGCATCTCTTGGCCGCATGCAATGCACCATTTCAAGTAAGAAGCCTTAATGCTATGGATTTGATGCTAATTTTTTAATTTCCTCCTAATATTGCAGCGTTGTCGTTTATCACTTCAGAAGGTGACATGGGGATGTAGCAAAAGCTGTTTGGAAGGGGAGAACGAGAGGCTTTAGGGTTTCATGCATTGTGGCATTAGAGATGGACCCTACGGTGACATTGATTGGGATTTGCGGGGTTTAAAGCAAAAATGCAAACTGTGTGAAGCCTGCATGTGGCTTGGTATGCCTGTCTTTACACAAATACATGACAAAAACGGGGGCAGAGCCTTTAGATGCAGTCACCTCCTCTCTCTATCAAGAGCCTGAATACGGGCACTTTACATGCGATTCCTTCGTGGGGCTTGGGTGCAACACTGAGCAGCGATACCTGTGCCATAACCTGTTTCTGCTCTGCACAGGATGAGAGACACGAGCAGAAAAAACAACGTTTTTGCCCAGTTTCGGAAAAACGAGAGGGACAAGCAGAAGCTGATAGACACCGTGGCCAAGCAGCTCCGCAGCCTGATCAACAGCCATCACTCGTGAGGGGCTTGGGGACCTCCTGCCCGCGCCGGTCCCTGCACCGCAGCCTTCCACATGCCTGGACTTGGGATTCTTGTTCAAAGAGAATATATGTATTTTTTTATTCACCTGTATAGTATTCATGAAACCTACCCTGATGACAAAATGTTCCTTGTTAAACAATCCCGGGGAAGATAGGCAGCACTGCTTGTGAAGGTGGTGTCAGGAGTCTCCTATTATAAACTCCTATTTTCAGGGGTTTATAAAGTGACGGTAAATCCTGAAGCCTGAGAGAGAAGTTCACACCCAGACTATTTTCTTTTTTTTTTTTTATAAGCCAAATTGAAAGAATCGGTCTGACTTCCTTTTGTTAACTTATTCAGTTGCAGAACAAATGAAAACAAAAAATATAGGGAGGAGTCGTGGTTTCAGGTTCTTCTCGTGGGCTCCGGTAAAAGAAGCACACGTGTAGAAAGAGGGTCACCCGTTAGCTTGTCTTGCCAGCTTGCGTATTGGATTTAGGTAGGAAAAGAGGCAAACTGATTTCCCAACTTTTCTTCTCTGTTTCCTGGAAGGGCTGATTTCCACCTTAGGCTGCAGACGGCCAGAGCTGCAACCCTTTTGCACGTGTCTGTAATCGGCAGAGCCACCCCCTGAGCTCCACCTCTAGGACCTGCCGGTGTCTTTTGGACCTGCGCTGAATGTAGAAGGGCTTCGAGAGCTGCCTTGTTAATTAGATTCGGAAAAGGAGAGCCAGAAGGTCATCTGGCAGGGTGTTCTGCGGCACTGGCCTGGTACTGGGATGCTGCTGCTCTCATCTAGCACGGTCGGGTAGCAGGAGAGGAGGGATGCTCCGCAGGGATGGTGCAAAGGCAGACTGGGCTCTCCCAGTGTCCAGGGCACTCTGTTCAGGCTTTTTTCCTCTCTTTGCCCCTCTTTTCCATGCTGACGTCCCATCTTCCCTCTCCTCCTGACACGGTGCGATGGGATAAAGTCCCTCTGCTTCCCGCGAGCGCCCTGGCTTGTGCTGCGCAAGGAGCAGCCCTGCAACCTCCCAGAGGTCCCCAAAGCGGAGGCAGCAGGAGATGCCCCAGGGAGCAGCATCGCTCAGCTCCCCCCAGCTCAAAAGTGCCTACGGACAAAATTTCCCTCTCTGCTCTGGAAGTGCTCAAACATCCTCCGCTCAAATCAAGGACAGCCTTTGAGGAGGACGGTAACGCTACCAACGGGACTTTAATCCCAGGGTTCAGGTTACAGCGAGAGGGAACTTTCACCCTTATCTTCTCATTACCCTTCTGACTCTAATTACTGCAGGTGAAAGCTTATCCAGCCAGTTCCCCCACCTCCCAAACCCTGATGTTAAAGGGAATTAAAATCTTCCTGGTGGATGTTGCAGCCCTGGCAGCGCTGCTTCAGCAGGGACCCGAGCCGTGCCCATTTCCTACCCTCGTTTGAAGGCAGTGGGTGCTCAGCCCTCAGACCGCTTCTGGAAGCGGAGGGGTGCTTTGCTGACCTGCGGAGCAAGGTTCCTTCTCTTTCCCCTCCCTCGGCGCAGACTCCCGAAGCTATGGAGGGGCAGGACTCGTCCAAACGTCACCCCATGGCATGTGCAGAAGGGCAGCAGCACTTGCTTGGTGCATTCAGTCCCTTTGCTCTCTGACCACGTGCACTTTTTGCTCGGTGTTTCTTGCCTGGGGAGCTCTTCTGACACTCAAGCTCTGGATACACGAAGGGGATAGTGCTTTATCTTCCCTCCTTGTTCCTCAGCAATACTTGTTTTTTTGTTTTCTTTTTGATAAGGGTACGTGTTACTTAACCCTGAAAGTAAATAGGCACGTTATCAGCAATGACCTTCTGGGGCTGTTGTCCTGTCCCAGCAGTCTCCAGCCACGAGGACCAGTGGATTATTTTCGTTAAAAAGAGGGAAGAACCAAACTTGGCTTTCTGGTTCCTTGCTTTTGGGGGGGATCAGAGGTTACTTTCTTCTTAACGCCTCTTTGAAGTACATGTAAGAAGGATGGAGGGAAAAAGAAGCAGCTGAATTAAAGTTGGTGTTAGCGTGGCCAGGAAAGGATCATCTTCGTAGATACATCTACATATAACCCAGCAAAGGCTTTCAGAAGGACAAGTGAAAATGAACTTGGTCCATTCCCCGCTGGTGACCTCTTTCTTGCTCTCCAAAACGCTGGACCTGGGTGCAAACCAGCCTGGGGGCTTCGCCACAGCCGCTGTGAGCCCCAGGGGATCCCCAGCTTGATCTTGGCATCCCAAAACCTGCACAACTGGGAAGGAAAAATTGCCCGGCTTGCCGGACTCCGATAGGAAACTCTTCTTCGCCAAATTGCTGGGGAAAGGAAGCAGACCGGGCTTTATGGTCCTGGCAGCGATGGGAGAGCCCTCAGCCCTCCAGCCAAGACGTGTCCCGTGAGCCGCAGGACCACGGGGCACTTTTATTCCTCCTCCCCGTCCCTCGGCAGTGCCACCGTGGGAGAGACATGGGGACGAGAGTGCGAAGGGGGTGGCAAAAGCAGGTGGGATCGGCTGGTTCAAGCATCAGACCTGAGCTCCTACCCAGATGCTGGAGATCAAAACAAAAACCCCAGCTACCCAATGGTGACAGTAACAGGGGAAGCTTCAGTCCACAGGGCACTTCAGTCAAGGGCCATTAAATAGTAACAAGCACTTTAAAATCCTTCAGAATCAAGCTGCTACAGATGCTGGCGTCATTGAGCATCAGCAAGCATGACAAATAAGGCACTCTGGCATTTCCAGTTTTTATTAGTGGGAGGATAGACTGTCAAACACAATTTTTAATCGCTTTTGTCAGCCGCTGGCTTTGCTGCCAGGCGAGGCGGCGCTTTGCTTTTGCAGGTTTCTCTCTCCTCCGTGCTAGGTGTGGGATGAAGGGAGGAGGAGCAGGCACCGCCGGGCAGCATCACCTCTGGTCCCCGAGACATGGGGAAGGGGCTTTGTGCTGCTGTCGGTGTGAGCGGAAAAAAGCATCCAGCTCCTGCTGCTGCCTTGAAACTCCGTTTTTTTTCCCCCAAAGGGTGACCGCTATATTGCATTGCACAAGGTGTACCCTTATAAAAACCTCAAAGCAGCTGGGTCTTGGGGCAAGACCTTGTTTCACGTGCTCCAGACAGCTCCCAGCCTTCCCCATCCCACATCTGGGCTTTCTTTCCCATCTCCACCGAGCTTTAGTTAGAAGAGGAGCGACATGGCATTGCCATGCCTGCCCGGGATGGATTTCCTCGCTCCTTTAAGCTCTCCTCGGAGAGGCCGGGATTGGGATTCTGCAAACCGGCTTCTGGCGCTCAGGACTTGCTGCTGGGAAAGTCAAACTCGGCCAAGGGAAAGATTCAGCAAGTTTCTGATTTCGGGAGGTCAAGCGCCTAACCGCAAGTCACAGACCGGGATGAAAAATGGCATTTTGGTGCTCTGGTCCTAATTAACTTTTTGTTCCGAGAGATGCAGTTCCATCCCTTCAAAATAAAATTAATCTTTTAAACAGATTGCTTAAAAAGCCCTGGAAGACATTTAAAATCCCCTCTAAATCTCTTACTAATGATTGGTATCCTCCGATACGGATGGTATTGCTTATGAGGGAAAGGTTGTTGCTATAAATTTATAAGCGGGGTGGGAAACGGGGGCAGAACCCGCTGCTGTAATCGAAGATTTGCAACCCCCAAAACAAATAATGCTGCTATTAATGCCTCCATGTACATACATTGAACCTTCCTTAGGTTTTTTTTAAGCAGTGGCTGTAGAAGAGACTGGGTTATCCCCCACCTTTTCCCCAACCCAGCAAACATATTTCAGCACCAGTGAGAAAAAAAAAATATAAACAAAAAAGACAAGTTTGGCTTCCTGAGAAGCATCTGCACATCTTATCTTCTTTATAATCTTCAGGGGTTGTGCAGGCAGCCTGGGGGTTGGGAATAATTTTATATAAGGTCTCTAGAGTGCTAACATGCAGCCCAAACCATACCTATACATGAGGGGGATGGCCTCCATTAGACATTAGCGTGTGTGCATGTGTGTGTGAGAGAGAAGGAGATTTTTTCTGGTTTTTCTTCTTTTTTTTTTTTTTTTAATTCCTAGGGCTGGAGTTCAAGTCAGATGCTCTTAGCAATTTTGCACTTTGTTCTACATCCAACCGCAACTCCAGGCTCTGCTGCGGGGGGGAGAAGCTGGCTGATGCTTTGTTCGAGGGGCTGTTTTGGTTTTGTTTTCTTAAAAATTGGCTGCTTTTGTGCTGCTACGAAAATGGATGTTTGGGCAGAAGGCGTGGGTGTTTGCATGCTGGCCCCAAACTGTTTGCAAGATGCTGGGAGACAGCGGGGAAAGCGGAGGCTGAGATGGAGCCGGGGCCACTCCGGTGGCATCGGCTGCTGTCGGCACCTCCTGCGCTGAAGCTGGTTTTAGGGTAAATTCTTTTACCCCCTGAGGTAGCGATGATGGGAAGCGGCAGGTGAGGGAGGTTTGCGGTAGGTGTCCCTCCAGCATCCCTTCAAACCGATATTCAAACCCCAGGCAGAGAAATCTTTGCCCTCGGTTGTTTCCTACCTCTCCGCCACACCCTAATTTGGCTTTTCTCTTTAATTCTGGGTTGGGTTTGGGGCTTTTTTTTGAAGCATCAAGTGGTTTGGAGCATCGAACCACCCTCCCACGCCCTTGGCTGGATGCATGTCCCATCCCTGGATGCCGCGGGGGTGCCGGGGTCTCTGCGCCCCATTTCCTACGGCTCCGTGTTTGTGTGTGTGTGTGTGTGTGTGCGCGCGTGTGTTTGTGTCCCCAGCACTGCGACTCGTGTGTTTGTCACGCTGCTGGGGAGCTCGAAGGGAACACAACTCACAAATAAATCTCATCGCAAATGACTTCAAGATGGCCCCGGCTCTGCTGTCGACCGGGAAAAAGTTGGGCGTTTGAGGGAAGCCACCCAAATACACTGTGTTTTGGGAGGGATTCACCCCAAAACCGCCGTGGGCTGTGACCTGGGGACCAGTTGATTGGCTTCATCTCCAAAACTGCTGCTGCTGCTCTGGTCTCAAGCCCCTCTCTTGCACCCCGGGGCCATGCGGGGTCCGCGGGGCCGGGCTGGGGGAGCTTTGGCCAGAGCCAGCACCCATCCCACCCACAGCTCCTCCGACTTGGGGGGAAGCACCCCAAAACCTCCAGGGTTGGGCTTCTGGAATCCGGTCTGCAGTGAGTTGCTTTCTGCCTTGGCTCATCCCTCTGATTTTATTTTGACATGAATACACACGCACATCCCCATCCCTCCCTGTCCACTGGCTGCTTGTGTTGCCTTTTCTCTTTTTTTTTTTTTTGGGGGGGGGGGGGAGGACATGATTTTGTAAACTAATGTGGTGAAAACAGCTTTTTTTGCACAAGTCGTTGCACAATAAGGGGAAAATTTAGTAAATTAGGTTTAACTTTAAAGGGAACTTTTTTTTTCCTTAAAACTCACTAGCAGAGCTACTGATTAAAAGAAAAAAAGAGATGGACTGATTAAAAAAATGGACTGCATGGTTTACAGGTTAAATTGCGTTAGAAATTAGCATGTTGATTTCGACTGTACATTTATCCTATTGTAACTTCTATTAAACAATACAGCATATAACTGTTTAAATAAGTGCCTGTGCTCACTGTGGCTGTGTGCATCGCTGCGAAGGCACTGCCTTTGCCTTCACCTTGCTGGAAAAAAAATCCTAAATCCCATAAAAGACAAAATTCAACATCTCTTTTGTACAACCAGCAAAGATTTGCTGCTGAAACACCCAGATTTACAGATTGTCCCACGGGGAGACAACCCCTTAACGTGCTCTGGCTTCCGCACCCCGTGTTGCATTGCCATGCTGTGAGCTAAAGCCAAGTTTTGCCTAATTTGGTGGCTATTTTAATTGGGTTCTACCATAAATAAGCATGATTAAACCCAAGTAGTTTGAAACCTGGAGTTGAAGAAGTAGCCGCCTTGCTCTTATTGATTACATCTCGGTTTGCAGATTGGGAAAGTAATCCCGAGTAGGAATTAAGGCTTTGGAGGGCAGAGCAGAGATAATAGGCAGTTCATCGAGGCAGAGCGGGGGTTTCATTAGCTTTCTACGGGAAATCTTTTTTGCCTACTCACATTGTGTATTTTCTTTCATGGTATTTACCATCCTTTGCAATTTGATGATTATATTAGCATGTTGGGGTTTTGGTTTTTTTCTGGCCCTAACTGCGTTAGGCTATTAAATTCCCCAAATACCTCCCAGCCCTGGCACCGAACACGCAGTAGACTTCGGTTTCTGTAAGATGTTTGACTTGGTGCCACACAGCACGTTGATTAGGAAATCAAAGTGATATAAAATCAACATGACGTGCTAATTAAAAACTGGCTAACTGGGATATCTCAGCATGTAATCCTAAACAGAGGAGCAGCACTGGGGCATCTCCATGGGGCCGGGCGATGCTGAGCATGCCGGGCCGGGGGGCACTTGAGGGTCCTGCCCCCCGGTAGGGAGGATGGTGAGGTTTGGTGGAAGGGCTCAGGTGGATGACGTGGCTTGATGCGTAGGAGTGAAGGCTTTAGGGAATGTTCCTGGGCTGGGGGACTCCCTCCTGGAAAGCAGCAGCTGTGTAAAAGGATCCTGGGTGGATTGTATTCCAGGAATTCCTCTAAAACCCTTTTTTAAGCCATTTATTCCTTTTGGTTTCTATCACGTCCCGGGGCAGGGAGTCCCCCGTGTTAATTCGGTGCAGTGGGGAGGAAAAGTGCTCCCTGGTGCTTGTTTCTAACTAAACCTCACAAGGGGCGTTTGCACATGCACATGAGGCAGAAGAGGATAAAAGGAGGATGGGAACCTCCCACATTTAATCTGTCCACCTCAGAATGTTCTTGGGTGCTGTCTGGTAATGGCAATTACGAACAAAAGGGAAAGTGCCGTCTCCTCTGACAGCAGGTCCAGGTGGGACCCCAAAAATGCACAAAGCCCCCCAAGCCCGGCCAGCCCACCCTGGGACCAGCCTGGTGTCTGCTCCCACGGGGCAGCTCCGTGCCAAGTGCCTGGGTAAAGGGCTTCAATGTTAGCCCCGGTCCCCTTGGCCTGGTGTATTTTGAGTGCTGAGCCGTGCTAAGAGCAGACTGGATGCTCCAGGCTCAGGACCGTGCTACAGGGGATGCTCAGCCCCAGGCGGGAGAGCCGGAGATGTTCTGCAGCACCCACGGGGCTAAGACGTGGTGCAGTAGCGTGGAGCTCCAGTGGGAGATGGTGGGCAGAGATCTCCTGGGACCATCCCAGCCAGTGGAGCAGTGAGCTGCAGCCGCAGGTACGTTTTGGGAGATGGATGTGGGATGCTGCAGCGTGCAGCCATACGCCAAAGACCGGGTGCTACAGTGTGGCGGGGCTCTGCCTGCACCTAAATCAGTGCACAAAGCAGGGCCAAACCTCACCACAGCTGAGTGGCACCCCAGAGCCACTCGGCTGTCTCCGTGCCACCAAGCCTTTCACCCCAGGTGTCCTCAGGACCTCTTGTGACTTGGGGCCGCCTGAGCCGCAAGCGTGTTGTCCCAGCCTTGGGGACAGGTTGCAAGCCCAGTGTTGGATGGAGGATGGTGCCGGGCGTAGCCCCATCCATCCAAGGAGCAGTCCCTGGAGCAAACCCTCCCCAGGAACATGCCCA